>KN472551.1:35244-96064 GCA_000787095.1 Periophthalmodon schlosseri
GTGCAATGGACATAGGTATTTTGTATATATACTGTCCACTTTCATCTTTGGCACTATGTAAATGAAAACATAAAACTACTTTTGCTGTATAAAACATGGACTAAATCAGTTCGAAATCAGGTTTAAATTGCATTGGGTCAGCATCAAGATTAAAGCAGGACCAAAACAGTCTAAACAAGAATTGGTCACAAATAATTAGTAAACCAGGTTTAAGACAAGTCTAAATAAGGATTATATAAACCATGATTAATCCAGAACTGATATGTAGCCCATTTCATTATTTACAAATCAGTCAGAACGTGGGCAGCAGACTTATAGTTACAGTACAATATTTCCAAAACCCTTAAGTGTAAAATCTTATTACTAATACATTTAATATAACATGCACATATCATCTGAAAAGCACTATTTATAGAGCAAGCGAGCCAAAGCCAAGCCAAACAGATCGAGCTAATAGATCTAGATGTATAGGACTTTGTATACAAGTGAGCAGTGTATTAACAAGTTAATTAAGTGCACAGAAAACTGGGCTAATGAGATCGGATTTCGCTAAATGAATGGTTTATCTTGTATGTCTCCTGGCCCAGCAGTCGCAACGCAAACCTGCTGCCAGTCAGAGACCTTTATTTAGCATCAGCACTAACTTCTCAGTCAGATCCTCTATTCTCCGTCTTTTCTTCTCCCTGCAAGTGACAAGTAAAGCAAACATCAGCGTGTTTTGTTTCTGAAACATTAAGATGGCGATTAGTGACGGTAAATTATATTTTTCTTATAAATTCACTTACGGCTCCCCCGCATCCGCCAAAATTTTTCTTATATTTCACTTACGCCTCCCCGGCTTCCGCCATACTTTCACGGTCCCATGTCCTCGATAGTCGACTGTTTCCGGGTACTGCGTTTAGTCTTCAAACTGAAAATTAAACCTTCGTAATTTTCATCACTTATTTATATGTTTTAATTTATTTTACTAAATTATATACTTCTTTTTATAAATGTCATTTGCATAAAGTGCCAGTGTCAATTTAATAAAAAACATATATATTTTTTTTTTTTTAAACCCAAAAAACAGAAATATCAGAACCATTTTAACTGTGTATAATAATTAAACACATTACGCATTTTTACAAGTTATTTTCTATGTAAACTCATTTTTATTGCTCAAATATTGAAAATGCGCAAACATAACGCAACATCGACCCAAAATCTCGCGATAACGTTAGCATCCCCGCTGTTAGCCTAGCTCGTCAGCTGATCTGTCAAAATATCTCGCAGCAGCAGTCACGGACCGTGCCTGTAGAGTTTGTACATGTTATAGCCATGGCAGGGAACATGGAGCTTGCGCCTCTCAGACCGTGGGATGACTTTTTCCCCGGAACCGATCGCTTTGGCAAACCCGAGTTTTCAGATTTGACCAAATGGAACAACCGAGTTATCAGTAATTTAATGTACTACCAGACGAATTACTTCGCCGTGGCTGTGGTGGTGTTTCTCATTGTTGGGTAAGTTGGGCAGAGCATCGCCTGGCATTGTGTTCACAGGCTGCATACCTTCTGATCCACACCCATAACAGCCTGCTATTCTTGTAGCTCAAACTGTAATCCACTGCCTATTAACGTATTATAGCCCGTATAGCCTAAAGATTCAACTGCGTGATTGTCATATTGTCTTAGATATTACACATCTTAATAAAATCTATATTGTTTTTTACAGTAATTAGGTCTTTTGATGTAAAAATGTGTATTAATGCCTGTTATCTCTTAGCCATCCTTTTCTATTCTATTCTATTCTATTCTATTCACATTGTTAACACTGTTTCTTCTATTCTATTCTATTCTATTCTATTCTATTCACATTGTTAACACTGTTTCTTCTACTTAACCAACCATCAGGCATCTTGAATAGGTATGTATTGTGCTATGCCATAATCACTGAGTAATTTCCAAACGCTTCTAGATTATATCATGGTTTATGACGTGAGAATTATAGCCTAGTGCTTAAGCCCCAATGCACTCATTTTCCAGGATGTTGGTGTTTCTGGCAACCAGCAGGTGCTGCTATTTCACAATAGTAAATAGTCTATTATTTTTCTATTCTTTGTATCTTTTAGTTTTTAAACATGTATGTCAGTCCTGACTTCCTTAATTACACCTTTACTGTTATTTTTTTTTTTTTTTTGTTATTCACAGCTTTCTGAACCCACTGGGCTTGTTTTTGGGAGGAGCAGTGGTGGCTCTGATCTTCGCTGGGTTGGTTTGGGCTGGAGAGAACAAGGCCTTCATCAAGAACTTCAAAAAGAAGAACCCCACTCTGTTTGTGTTGGCAGTGATGGTCACCAGCTACTTTGTGCTTTCTCTGTTCGGTGGAGTCCTTGTCTTCATCTTTGGAATCACATTTCCTCTGCTGTGTAAGTTACATAAGGCATAAAGGTGTGTTCACACTTGCATATAGACCACATCAAAATTGGGACTAAACTGGGACTAAATTTGTAAGTAATCCTGAACTAGTCCAGGTCTAAACCAGGATTATAACAGGGCCAAATCAGGTTTATTACCAGAACTAAACTGGGCTCAAACCAAGAACCAACAAGGACGGGTGTGAACGCACCCTTAGTTAACCCTTAGTTATATTATACTGTCATTACAAATCAGATTTCAGTTAAAGTTTAGTTGTTTTGGTTTTTTTTAATACAATTCCTAATTCACAACATTTGCTAAGTTAAATGACAATACACTTAAATTCATTATGAGATTGTAAATATAAAAGGTAAGTAATGTTTTAAAAAGGCAGGGCTTGTCTAAAACATGTGAGACAGTAGCTCAGATCAGAGCCAAAGAGACAGGTTCAGCGGTTCCCCTGGGCACTGTGTTGATGCGTTGCTATGGCTTGTTGATCCAGCCTGAACTACTTTTACTGCTTGATGTCATCCTGACAGTATGTGCCCGCCTGACATGGGAATAAAATTGGATGGAATAAAACATTTGGCTACACTTTACATTTCAGCAGCTTATAATATATCTCTTTGATTTTTTATTTTTGTCTTTTAGTAATTCTGATCCACGCATCACTGCGACTACGCAACATGAAGAACCGCCTCGAGAACAAGATGGAGGGAGTGGGTTTAAAGAAGACGCCGATGGGCATCATCATGGACCTCCTGGACCAGCAGGAGGAGAGGATGAACAAGATTCAGGATTTCATCGAGGGAAAACTCAAGGAATAAGGCAAAAGGGCGGTGTTAGGTGTTATTATCTTAGCATATTCGCACATGTCTCCCCTGACCTGTTAAGTCCTGGTTACCAGCTAATCTGAGTATTGCAGTTGTGTGTATGAGTGTGACAAAGGGATGGTTATATTTCTGCAAAATGACTGACATATCATGAAGTGTCTAAATTGTAGTACTCGTAGCTTAGGCTTGAAATGCGTGTTTTGCCAAAAATAGAGTTGCATATTATATTTTGATGTTTATATTCCTTCATACATTCTTTTTGCTTTATATTTTGTGTTGGCACTCCCCAGCTAAAGGCTAAGTTTACAACTCATGATAAATTTGCACAATTGTCTTCTAGGACTAAACGTAAAATGCAATGAGCAAAGCTTCAATAAGGATTCAGCATTTCTCTAATAACTATGTGTCTCCTATAGAAGCAATGCAACAACTGACAGTTTTAGCAAGTAAGTCACAGGTTAGTTAAAAATGTTTATCTAGGCACCAAACACATTCATTTTTGAATCAGGTCTCTTCATTTTGCTACCTCACAATCATACATGATTTAATCTGGCATTTAAATACATACTTAAAGTAACCTGTCACCTACAATTCACTTACGACACATTTTACAGTGGCAAGATTTCCTCCACTAAGTGTTCACACTGTCCAGGCTGGCCCGAGTGTAGCCCTTACTGACCACAGCTATGCAATAGAAAAATGAATGGCAACTGCAGCTTTATGGTTTGTATATTACATATTTACGTTGTGTCCTTATTCAAAGTAATGCATGTTGACTATGTATATTGACTGGTTGCAAGATATTTCCAAATCTGGCCATAAAAAGCCCAGTATTGTTTTGTAAAATTATCATAAACAAATGTAAAAGCCCTAATAACCATTTGGTAACAATTGAATTTTGCACCACCACATTACCTGCAATTGAATTATGTTACTGTATAATTCACAACCATGTTTATTTATATGTGTATTTTTTTCATCCAAAACTGGAAATTATACATGACTACTCCCATGATAATAAAATTGGTTTGGATTATATTTCAGTCTTGTACATTGTTTTATTTATAGTCAAACAACAACAACAACAACAACAACTGTGACTTATGACTAATGATCCAAAGCAAAAGGTCAACTAATGATGACTGATGACGTAATGTAATGTAACTGCAATAACTACTGGTTTATAATGTTACACCTATTGCACTGTGTAAAATAAATATCTAATATTTCCCAGAGATTCTGCTGAGACAATGGTACCACAGGTGTTTTAAATACAATTCCTTTTTAGTAGAATGTCACTTATTGCCTGCAGTCATCTTAAAAATAATGTCTAGTAACAGAACATTTATTTTTATGTGTAAAATGTTTATCAAAAAAACAAAAGGTATTATTTGTTATACCACTTTATTGTTTAGGTTATTTTTAGTCTATGGGGGGCACCATAGTCCACTTTATTAATGGAAAAACACTTGCTTATCTTGTTATGTAGATGAATGAACCAGCACAACCATGAAAAAGAGAAAATAAATGCTTTAAAATAAATAGCAAGTGCATCCTATAGTATTATGCCTATATAAGCTGAGTGACAGAGATTAACAACTTGGGTGTGTGGGTACATAGTGACAGGTTAACTGGTTTGACACATCCAAAGTGAATACATAAGAATAAATGGATCAAGCCTTAAATGAGACTCGTTTCACTTGATTCCAGGGCTTTAGGGAGTGGCACCTACAAGCAGAAGCAAAGACAGTTGCGTCACAATTTGGATCACACTCAAAAACACATATTTATTGCATAATGTTTTAAAATGTAAAGGTGAACTGTAACTTTTTTAGTGGAGTGTCTGCCAGCTGCTTATCTTAACAGGGATGTTATTGCTTCACAGCATATTATCTATCTCCATGGACGCAAGCAGGTGACACCATCTGGCCAAAACACAGGTCAGATCTGGGGAGAGGTGGCCCCACTCATAGTAAGAATGCAAGTTTTTCCAAAGTATATTTTAAGAATAAATATAACCTGTAATTGAATACAAGCTGGTTAAGTTGAATGCTGTGGAACAACCCAGGGACGAGCAGCTTGGAGACCCCCCACCTGAAAAGTTACATAGTGAACCTTTAAACGATATTGTACTTACAGATTTGAGGTAAGCCACGTTGCTCTGCTTAATCTGGTTTAGAAGCATGTCTCTTGGGGTGACATCTACTTTTGGGGGCACTCTTCTCCGTGGAACCGGTTTCAAAGTCTTTATAAGAGCTCCCAGGTTTGGTTTTTCATCTGTCACCCCTTCGCCTGCTGTATCCTTCACTCTGGAGGTCTTCTTAAGATGAAAACTTGCCTTATTATCGGCCCTCTCTCGGGGGTCTATGTCTAAAAAGGGGTCTCTCTTCTTGGGCGTTCTCTTCAGTTGGACATCCTTTAATGGGTTGTTCTTTGCCGGTTCTTGTTTGGGTTTGGGAATGCTCTTGTGCTTAAGCTGCTTTTGAGGCCCGTTCTCATGCTGTATATTTGATTCGTGCTGTATTTTTGATTCAGTAATAGCCTCCAATGGGGGAATTACCCCATGTTCTTGTAACACTTCTATGGGGTACCCCAGCATTTGTAGTAGACCAGGTGGTAGGTTAAGACTGTTTTCATACATCTGTAGCATCTCTTTTTGTTCTTTTAACTGTTGCTGTTTTTGCTCCTCCTTTCTCAGCTGTCTCTGCATATCCAGATTCCTCGTCAAGATGTTTGTCACCACCATTCTTGGGCCAGGCAGTTCAAAGTGGTAGCCCATCTTCAGTAATGTGTTGTTGGCTTTGAGCAAGCGAGAGATCTCCATTTCGGCATGATGACCTAGCATGTGTCTTTGGTTGTGAAAACGCAGTTCTGTCAGCGTCTCGTTGAATTGAAGGCAGCGGATTATAGCCACAATTCCTTTTCCTGTGATGAAATTTGACTCAATGTTTAATGTTATGATGCTGCGGTTTTCTCTCAACATATTTGCAATGTGGAACGCAATGTTTTCATCCACCCCTGTGTTGGCTATACTAAAAGTTTTCACATGCTTGTTCTTCTTCAGGGCGTTAACATAATCTAGTAGCATCTCCTTGGGAATGTTTTCGATGTTGTTAAGGTTGACCTCGGTTACAGATGGCTTGTTATTGCGGATTTTGTCGAGAGTGGAGTCCAAGTTTGTCTCGTTACCTGAAGGTCTTGAAGTCATCTTTATATTTGGCAGTGCTAGCTGTGGAATTTTTAATTTGTTTATTTTCTTCTCTTCTTTCGGCGGTGGTTTGTAAGTAGATTCCTCCACCTCATCAGCAGGAGGAGGCGAATCTGCTCCTTTGACCTCGTCTTGTGCTCCTTTGACCTCCTCTTGTGCTTGTTGTTTACTGTCTTCTGAGTTTGAAATCTCAGTTTGAATGCTCGGTTCTTTTGTCTTTTCTGTATCTTCAGGACTTTGGTTGTCATTCTTGCTCTTTTCGATAACTTCTTTACTGCCAATCTCTTCCTCTTTTTTAGTAACATCTGTGGTGGTATTTGCTTGTTCTGTTGTGACAATTTTCTTCTCTGTCTCGTCGCTTTTTGGACACGTTTCTTCAACTTCTTCCTCGATAATTTCTTCAATAATTTCTTCAATTATCTCCGTGCCATCGCCGTCTGCACCCTCTTCTGTTATTACCTCCTCTATCACTTCATACACAATGTCCACATTATCAGCTGTTTCTTCTTGTTCTTTCTTCTCAGCCTCTTCTCTTAGAATTTTCTGACAACAAAAATACAAAATACATACAGTTGAATGGGTAAAATTACAGTATAAAACATTCAAATGGTTAATGGTCACATTTTTATATAGCGCTTTTCCACCTTCAAGGCACTCACCCACTCGCACACACATTCATACACTACATACACATGTACACAGACAGGGGCGAGATGGGTTAATGTCTTGCCCACGGACAAAACGACAGCATTCATCTGTGGGAGCTGGAATCGCAACTGCCAAGCTTCAAAAGAACTTCAAAATGAAACGTTTTTGGTCCAACACCTCAAAGAGCACTTTCAATCCAGAAAAAAAACTTGACAAAACGTTCTGAGCATTTTAGACTATATTTTTGGATAATAATGTACATTAATGTTGTCTTACCTCACTTGGTAACAAAGTGGCAGGCACTCTCTCCTCCTCAAGCATGCGTTTTGATTCTTTCTCCCAGTATAGGTAATCAACAAGCGACCGATGATCAAATGTTCCTGTTGGAGGCTTTTCTGTCTGGTCTTTTTGCCTTTGTCCCACCGGTACGTTTTCATCCGGCGCGATCATAACATCCATTTCACTCTGAAGCTCCTTAAGCTCCTCTGGTGACAGCATAGCAAGGAGCTCATCTTCATCAATATCTTCTTCATTTAAATCCTCAATCTCTTGTACCTTAGACATTTTGGGCCTTTTGTTTTTGACAACACCAAGTAGAGATCTGGAGTGTGGTTAAGCGAAGCGCAAACTGGCTGGTCCAACCGAGTGGGGTCTACCTCTGTCTCATGTGGAAGCTATAATTAACTATGGTGAATTGCATGGAAGATATTTAAGGCACAGTCTAGAGGGGGGAATACACGCTAACATTCTTTTTTCAGTGCTTTGCTCCCAGCTGGCCGGGTCGTCAGAATCGCAAGGGGTGACAGTTGCTTCAGGCATAGAAAAGCACTGATTGACAGGAGCAGGTGCAATTGGAGGGAGGGGGAGGGAGGGAGAGGGGGGTGCACAGGCTAGACAGTGCGCAGAGCCCCTCCCACTTTTCCAGTGTTTCTGAGAATTGATAAGTCTCAGATGGCATCATGACATTGTATAACCGTGTAGTGTTAGACAGCGATGGGGAAAGGCAAAATAATATTTGTTAATATGCAGGTACTGTGGTGTGGTTGGACAGATATAGCACTGCATGTACATAACTGAAATATATGTGATAAATACAAGAATACAATGAGTGATCGTACCAACTTTTGTGGATTTCTTATATGGGTATTTGGGTTTTGCTGTATAATAGGTGGGTTCATGTGGTATCGCAACATTGTAGAGAGTTAATTGTGCAAGTTTGATGTGGGGGGCTGTGGGGACTGTTAATCTGACAGAAATGCCAATGTTTTTTTTGTTTTAGCCTGGATTATGTTCAAAACCTTTGTAATTTGTATCCACAGTAAACAACAACTGACACTAGGCTTGTCACGATAACACATTTTGATGTCTGATCTATTTCTGAAGTAAATATACATGATAAACAATAATACTGAAACGAAATTATGCCACTAACACAATAAACATTAAGCAGTTTTATCCCCCATAAAACTGAGCTGCAACAAATAAATACATAGCAGAATGAAACACTTTAGTAGTTAGTTTGTTTCTATAATGAGCCATAAGTTATTCATTCAAACTTCTACAGCTCAAATATTATGAAATTGACAAAAACTGACTAGTGAAAAGAAAAGGTACATACAATGAATATTGACCCCCAAAAATAAGTGTTCCCTCTGTCAAGTATTGAACGATAAGTCAATATACTAATTATCATGACAGGCTATAACTTGCACAAAGTGTTTTTCAACCCCAAGTGCCATTATCTTTCTTCAGTCTAGAACAGTGGTGCAAAAAGTACTCAGTTTTGTTACTTAAGTAAAGGTACAGATACCAGAGCAAAAAAGTAAAAGTATCACATGAAAAAATCTACTTAAGTAATAGCATTAAAGTACCAGTTTAAAAATGTACCTTAAGAGTAAAGAGTAAAAGTAATTCGCACAGATTTTGAGGTCAGATTAAGATTCAAATTTTGATAAGATTTGTACTGAATTTTGTTCAACAGAAACAACTGAATCGATTGTTTCTTCCTAGATGTTTTTATTTGTATGTTTTTGTTTGTTCAAACTACAAACATGTTAAAAATAAACCCCTCAGCCTTTTCAGCAGGTCTCAAGCAATAATTTTTACTTTTCAGTCCAGTTAAAAATGTAGTGGAGGAGAAAGTACTGATACCTGCTCTCAAGTGAAGTAAAAGTAAAAAGTATCCACTTTAAAATTTACCTACCTAGATACCTAACATTTTTTTCTAAGTACAGTACCAATAACATTCAGCGATGCTCGTAAGATGAGTGGACTTTAAACAGCAACATCAGGGAACAAAATTCTTTTAAAAAGCACAACGGTTTTCAGCATTTGTGGATTTCCAATTTTGATGTTTCCCTCAAAAAGTTATATTAGCTCCTGCCCTCCATCTGAAATCCAATCCTGGAATGTGAACCCATTTGTTTATACTGGCCCCTGTCTCCTTGTCATCATCACTTTCTGTAATATGAACACATCCATGACAACAACAGCTGAATGAACATGATGTGAGTAGCGTATCTAAAAGGCTTTGAAATTATTCCAACACAGTAACTTACACACATACATTTATTCACATCCTGGTGGAAAATGTTGAATGAAACCTAACATTATTATTAAGCTATATACACAGACTGTGAGAAAAACAACAATTTTCTTTTCTTAAATTACGGCAGTAGTGTTTTGATAAAATATAAAAAAGACGAAATTCTTTATCAAAATCTGGTTTCTAAACATGCATTTGAGAACACAATACGGCACCAGACAAATGCTTCTATAAACATTGTGATTTGAACAGTGAAAAGAAGAAATGTTACCACACTGTCTATTCTATTGGACCATAGTCTTTCATTCTATTGTCTACGTAAGGCAGTAGTTTGTTCCTGTTAAAAGACACTTAGAAATGAATACGATGAAATTGTCCGTAGACATTTTGGATCCTGTGAGGTTGTGCAACATTCTGCCTACAATCCACCCCATCCAAGGCACAGGAAAAGTCATTCAAGAGTGTCCCAGTTTATCTGCCCCAACCTGGACAAGCTATACATACTAAATGGAGTTTAAAATTGTCATATTCTTGATGTGCTGCTTTCGATGATGGCTTTGTTTAAATACAAGTGTGGTTTGGTCCTCGTCAGTGGAGTATGCCCATGTAGCCACGATCCAGGTAATATCTAGATAGACAGAAGATATATATTACATTATATTTTATACAATAAAATATGCCCATGAACAATGGATGCATAATACATATGAAGGTTTTTGTTGGGTGGTCTTTATTATTTTAAAAGTTCAATTTATGCATCTTTATTTTTATTTATTTATTTATTTATTTTTTACATTCAAATTTCTTAATTTAGACTGAAATGGGACAGTGAATTCTGACAAAATAGTCTTTTTACTTAAATTAATTTTTGAATGGAACTTATTCAATTCTCGTAATGCAAATACAAATACTAAAAGCTTGCATAAATTCCACAATACAGTTAGTTTTAATAAAGACACAATCTAACCTTCATGGTACATCTGTTTTAATGCTTTTAAATGCAATGTCTAATCAACCAATCATAAAGCTTGATGTTCATTCTACACACATGATTGGTTGTTTAAAACTGTGCACTTATAAGCATTAGAAGAAATGTATGTAAATGTGAATTAACACTGATAAAGTAATGACAATGCTCCATGCACAAAACGCACAAAAATATGGCTAAACAACATAACAAACTATAAACATTAGCCAAGATGGCGCTGTGAATGTTTGATTTGTAACTCAAATATGAAGTGGTTCACCAGTGAGGAAGATGAGGGTGACCGAAGATGGTGAATAAAATAATATAAAGTAAATCATATCTGACGCTGATTACTCTCACCCTTAAGAGTTAGACTGGCTGTCACCAGGTTCAGCTGAGCTACTGCCTTCAACTGACTGAGATTTTTTTGGCCCTGTGTCAGACTTGGACACTTTGCAATCTGGGGAAAATCTGCACACACCATTAATGACAACAACATTAACAATTTGTTATTAGAAGCAACCATCTAACCATTCAGTGTTGGGAGTATGTTCATTATACTTCCTCTCTACTCATTTTGTGTATTTGTCATGTAAAAGTTTCATTTGAAAATTGGTGTATTTGTACGTACTTGGTTCTTTTATTTTATATATTGAAATTACTGTGTATATATGACCATGATGTCATAAGCTCAAAAACAGATATACAAACAATAATATTTGTAACTCAATAGTGATTCACAATTTGGGACATTATTAACTATTAACTCTGCCGACATGTACTGGACACATTCAAACCGGCAGTCCTCTAACTTGTGGGCTAAAGCTTAACTCAATGCACCACAGTCTCTCTAAATATACAAATACATTATTCCTGTTGTGTAATTGCTTCAGTGATTCCCAGAGTGGGTCATGGGGAACTGAACTGGGGGTCCCATTTGCAAAGTGATTTTAATATAATTTTAACATTTTGACATTGTGTTCAATCTGTTATTGAAAACAGTATCTTTTAGGGAAATTTGGCCCAATGACACAATAAACTAAACATTCAACCAGATTAAACATGCTTTGCTTCTCAGAATTAGTACTGTTGTCAATTTAATTCCACTGTTGGAGTCCCGAGCCAGTTGCATGTTTATTTTGTGGGTCCCGCCCTGAAAAGTTTGGGAACCCATGGCTTGCATTACAATTTCCCCATTGAGAGCCAAATAGAGAGAGAGTTTTTTTTGTTTTTTTTTCATAACTTATCTGATAGAATAAATGTCCAGTCCATACCTGGTGTGAGAGGGGCTGCGGTTGTATGGAGACACACATGCTCCGTGGAGGTACAGGGGACAGTCGGGCACACAGCAGTCTGTCAGGCCCACTGACAGCTGGTTACGCCAGTTACCCACACTCTCCACTGACGACACTGCAAACAAGGTATGGTGTAAAACATAAATACATGCAGTAAATGGTGGCATAGTATTTGTTATGAATGGAAACACTACATTAGGGAGACTATTGATGAGCATAGCAAAAATGTCGTCATACTTAAAGATGAGGTATTCAGTCTTCTAACCGTGAAATTATGTGATAGGTATAACTTGATCCTAGCTTTAGAGTAGCTTTTTCATATGGATAAGTGAAGCAGGGTGGACCACCTTTGCACAGCCTCAGCTCTCTTCCCAAAGCATCATATAGTGACTCACATGGGCCTTTCTTACAAGTTTGGAAGTGATACAATGTTTTCTAATTAGATGACAGTGTGTATCGTCTTGATTTTTGTCACTAAGTTATGCTTTTAAAATACACTTTCTGGGGCCGCACCTAAATTCAACCATTTATGAGAAAAAAGTTGTGTAACGGAGTTTTAAATTTCATACAGTATTATATTGACTGCTACATAATCTAAAATGTGAGAAAAAACTGTAAATTTTTGTCAATATATTTGAAAAGTGCTGGTACAATAAATTAAGCAAAAATGACAATCTTTGGAGATATATATATATATCAAAATAAAATCTCGAGTATCCTACCAGAAGAGAAAGAGGTGGTTCTGCTGGAGTGGCTGATGCCTGCAGGCATGGTCTGGTAGCCCAGGCTGAGCTGTGATCCTGGGTCAAAGTCATAACCCATGAGCATCCCTCTGCCTCCTCCAGGTGGCGCTCTGTTGCGGTGGTACCAGCCACGCAGGTGCTCTTCCACCATAGCCTTCTGCATGTTTTTAGCCAGCCCCTCAGTCCTGGGCCCCTCTCTGCTCCGGGGGGGCCTCATCGTGGCATAAGGATTCTGAGCCAGGCTGTCTGCTCTGTCGTTGTAATGCTTGTATCTGTCGTGTCCGTTGTACCCGTTCACTTGGTAAGAAGGGTGCAGGTTGTAGTGGCCCTCTACCTCACTCTCATACACATAGGCACCGTTAGCATAAGGCTCCATGTCCGAATAGCCTGACACATAGTAGGCACTGGGTGCATAGTGTGCAGGGGTTTCACAGGTATAACTGCTGGAGTTATGTGGCACCAGGTTGGGCATACTGCCAGTGTTTCCGTACACCTCCAGCTTCCTATGCAGGCGATGCATGGTGGAGCTTCGAGAGTCCAGAGTACTGTAATGGGAGTTCGTGGCACCACATAACTCCAGACTAGACTGACTTGTGTAGGAGGAGCAGTCCTCTAATGCCTCGGAGCTGTTACTGCGGTGGGCTGGTGACAAGATAAAGATGGGCTTTTCAGAGTCTTTATGTTTCCTCAGATGTGGCTGTGACTCCAGACTGCCACTGCGATGCCTAAAGCAATGTGGAGAGCCTTCAGACCTGAGGTGAGCACAAACATAACGAATGTTGCAACTTTGAAAAAATATCGATCTGTTATGTTTTGGGGTTAATAATAAAATGGCATTTATTAGGAGGTCAAAAATAATGAATAATAATAATAAATAATAAATAATCAAAGACAAATAAAAGGAGCAAGTTCACACCTGAGCTGGCTGCTGCTGTAGGCGTTGCGGGTCATTATGGGGGTGGGCGGCAGGCTGCATGCATCTCGAGGAGCTCGGGGGAGGCTTTTATAAGGGCTATTGTTGGCGGAGGACACCTGTCTGGGTTTCTGGTAGTAGTGAGGCACATCTGTGCTCTCAGGAGCTAATCTACAAGCGTAAATTAAAAGGAGCAGGGTAAAATAAAATCAAGAAAAAACAGGAGTCAGGGCTGCTGACATGATCTGGCAGATAACATCAATACTGCCAAAACATGATGTTACCGTCACTCAAATGAAAATAAATGTTTTGTTTCAGTTACTCAGAAATGACACAGTACCTATTGTGATTCTTGCTGTGCTGATTCTCTCTGTTTGGCCCCGGCCTGTCAGCTTCATAGTCGGCTCCCAGGGACCTCATGGGGCTGAGCTGAGGGGTGCTTTGTACAGAGCAGGAGCGAGGCCTCTGACACGAGTCTGAGTCGTCTAAACACAAACACACAGAGATTAAACCACACACACATCCACACACACAGAGCCAGTGAGAGCCTGGTCTGACACATCACCAGGATGTTTCTGACTAACCGTCGTCCTGAGGGAGGCTGGACATAGAGCCGCAGTCTGAGCGGGGGAGTGCATCTACACACAGAAAATAAGTAATAATGAGTTGTCAATAATATTAAAATAAATGTATGCAGTCTAGACACATGTGTATCCACTGCACCTGCGATGATGACAGAGGCGCGCTGCGTGGGCTTCTTGCCTTTCTTCACTCTGTACTGGTTCATCTCGTCCTCAATCTGCTGCAGTTTGTGCATAGCGTCCAGACAGTTCCTTCTCCTCTTCTTCTTCACAGTTTTACATATATCTGGTTCATTTGCCAGTTTTTTAGCTGCCTCCACAATCTTCTGCTGCAGGGCAAACCTGCTCTCGAGGTTTCTGAGGATAGGGTCCTGTTCACACACTCCTGATTAACAAAACTCCATACATATTTCATAGGCTATAAATGTGTAAATTACTCCCAGAGGAACTGAAGAGCAGCACTGGGAAGTACCTCATTGTAGGGGAAAAGGTCGTCCAACTTGAATGCTGTGCCAACTCGCCGTCGGACATGAGGGGGTCTTTCTCCAGAGCTCAGAGGATACTCTTTTGGCAGTTTGCCGGTCAGCTCCTGAAAACAAAACCTTTGACTTAGAATGTAAAGCAAGTGCTGTTTGGCCTGTAATAAATGTCAGTGTGATGGAAATGAAACCTCGATTAAGGCCCCACTGGATTGATTCTTACCGCCTCTCGCAGACAAATCTTTTTCAGCTCTTTCGTCTTCTTGTTCAGAATATCCTGGATCTCCTGCTCTTTTTTTCTCAGCTCACAAAGCTTCTCCTTTTTCTGTTCTTCACTCATCTCTGAGTCTCCTGATTCTGTTTGAGAACAAAACTAATTTAAGCTAAAAATCCACTGATTCAAATTATTCAAATTATTTTACGTTTATCTCTATTTAGGTCCTGTGTTACGCAAAAGTGACTCTTGTGAGCTTTAAGCCATGTTAGAATGTTGTTGAAAAAAGTGTTTTCAGTTTGAGAGCCAAAATATGTAGGATTTTTGTGTTAAACATGTGTGAATGAAACAAAATCCAACTCCAGGTATGTTTTTGATGAGGAAACAACATTATAACATAGATTAGTGTAATATGGGCCCTTTAATCTTCATTTGAATATTGTCTAAGGCTACTGAGCTGTACTTAAAATGGTACAGTTTTGAAACACAATATTCCGTTTACCTGTAGACACCAAGCTCCCATTGCTGGCAGTGATCAAGTCATTCTTGACGCCTGTTTCTCCGAGTTTGGTTATTTTCGTTCCTCCCTGTTCTGTAAGATCCATTGCAATTTCTTCCAAACTTCTTGTTGTTCCTAACTTAGCCTGTAAATGCAAAAATCAAATAAATATGAACAAGCAAATAACTTTGATTGTATGAATATGGAAAAAATAAACAGCTCTTACTTTGGTCTGCTTTCTGTCCAGGTAAAACTGGTGCTGACTAATGGCCATTACCCAGATAGTTTTGATGAGAGAGTGGCTGGCGTACCACGTGTGGATGAGAAGGCCTGTCTGTCCAAAAGTGCGCTTAGTAACTGCTCTCCTGTGGCAGAAGATACACAGAGGAACAAAATATTAGCTGACTTAAACTGAACCAGGAAGTGAAGAAATATAATCAGATCTATAATCTATAAATAGTTGATCTACTCACCTGTGTGGATCGTTTACTTCTATGGCAAACTTCTTCTCACGGAAATACAGGTTCTCAAGTTGCTTCCATTGGTACAGCTGCAATTAATAAATGTATAACAGTAAATATTCAATAAAATATCAAAATACTGTTATTTCAAATATGTTATCATGAAATATATGCATTCCTACATTACTCAAAACTGACTCTTATGAGCTTTAAGTTATAGTGCTGTGCCCTCTTCAAAAACATACCTGGAGTTGTGTTTTGCTTCATTCACACATGTTTGAGTAACACTTTATTATTAGTCTGTATATATCTCTCAAAATGTCCTGTTCCACCTTGTGATGTCATGAAGCGGTAGTTTTCAAGTTAACAGCTCCTTTAATTCAGGGTTGAAATGATCCAAATGATTCTAGTGAAGGTGTATGGAGTTTTAAAACACAGTGGAGCACATCCTGTATTACCACATGACAATCACAAGGTGGAACAGGGTGTTTTCAGTTTGAGAAAAGAACTGAGCTTAAATATGCAGGGTGTATGTGTTAAACATGTGTGAGTGAAGCATATGTTTTTGATGAGGAAACAAGATTATAACATAGATTAGAAGCCCTTTAACTATAATTATACTAAGAAGTTTAAGTAGAATTGCAAAATCTAAATGGGACATTAACAGAAAGACACCTTTTTGAAAAGTTGGATATTAAAATGCAATGATACATAATGATACAAAATGAGTAAGAGTCTGGATATGAACTTATCCAACCCCACCCCTAATTAAAATGTATACCCACCTCAAAATAAATAATAAAACAACAAATCCACTCTAGGTATATTTTTTTAACTTGGGGTGCACTATGTAACTGTACTGGTGGAGGGTCAGCTTGTCTCCTTGGAGAAGTTATTGCTTTGCCT
Source organism: Periophthalmodon schlosseri (assembly GCA_000787095.1). NCBI lineage: Eukaryota > Metazoa > Chordata > Actinopteri > Gobiiformes > Gobiidae > Periophthalmodon > Periophthalmodon schlosseri. The sequence continues at coordinate 51,930 of KN472551.1, forward strand.
GTAATCAGTGGTGGAACGTAACAAAGTACAAGTAGTAGTAGTAATTGTTAGATATCTGCACTTTAAATTTTACAGTGGATACTTTTTATTTTTACTTTACAACATTTGAGAGCAGGTATCTGTACTTTCTACTTCATTACATTTTTGAACAGGAGTGAAAAGTAAAAAGTACTTTTCATTTGATTTGAGGAGTTATTTTTACCATGTTTGTGGAAACATCCTGACTGACGGTTTTGAGTTCAAGCTTTGGCTTTGAAAACTTAAGAAATGGATTTGTATTGCAACAGTCGACCAAAATCTGTATCATTTTTAAATCAATATCACTACATTTAACACTTGTGTGAAACACTTTTACTTTTTACTCTTAAAGTACATTTTTAAACTTAAATACTTTTACTGAGGTATTTTTTCATGTAATACTTTTACTTGAATTTACTTTTTACCTCTGTATCTGTACTTTTACTTTAGTAACTAAACTGAGTACTTCATCCACCACTGCCTGTAATGTCCCATAGCATGGCATTAAATTAATCTATCTTGCATTCATTTCATTATGGGTGTTTTTATTCCTCTTGCATTCTTCCCGCTAATGGGGTTGCCTCCCCACACGTCTACCCGTAACTTGGCCTGGTCGTGTTATATGCTCGTCTCCATGGAAAAAGATAAGTTTAATGCCGTACTGTGGAGCATTCCAAGCACCACCAGAAAAGTTACATAGTGCACTTTTAAGACAAAATAAATAAACACGGTGCAGCTAACATAGCATACACACTACATCGCACTGGAAATAATACGCAGTTGTTTTTACTAGCCTCTTCAACCACAGTCATTAAAAGTACCAGACTGTATTGAAAGCTGTCATTAACTTCTGTGCTGTTTGGGGTTATGCCAAGTCTGGAAACACACAGCTGGATAGCACATGTTATCTTTATGGACTCCTGTATACAACGCTATATGTGGCTCATTGCAACTTCTTCCATTTCGCAGGTGCTGCCTGACAAACCAAGTATGAGCAAGGCGTGAGTCATTAACCCTGAGTGCGTCTGTACAAGAAGTGACGAACGCGAGAGAAGGACTGGCAGCAAGTCTTTTTTATTTTGTACGTATAGGAAAAAAAAAAATAAAAATAATAGATTGTAAACATGCTCTATGATAAGTTTTTGAGGAATAGGAAATATGCAATTCGACAACAATCCTATGAAAACAATTTGTAGGGCTACTTCAAGTGTGGCTTTCAAGTAGCCTAGCGGCAACATATAAAACCACGAAAAAATACGTAATGAGGTGTAGAATTAGTTAGGTAGTGTGCAAGTAGCAAGTAATGCACAACAAAACAACATTCTTGAGTAAAAACTAGCTTCAGAGGTAACATATGAATCCAAAAACCTAAAAATGTTCTATAATAATTGTCTTTATTCATGAGTTTTAGCTTCCTGCTTGTACGTTTAAATGTTTCAAATGATCAAATATTGTGTTTTGAATTGTTGATTGCTATGGCAACGGTGCTAATCTTCATTAGTCTGACACCCATGGATACGCCTATTGGTGGAGTAACATAACCACAATCATATCTAAAAAGAAATAATAAACAAAATATTGTGCAGCTTTGAGTACCCTAAAGTGTACATATGAAGACTAGAATGCAAAAAAGCTCTTTAAAAACTTTGTGTAATAAGAGTATTGATGCGTAAGTTTTTGTGATAGCATGTACATAGTAAATACGCAACAAAAGTACAACCCTGTTTAAAAGAAATACGTTCACAAAATGTACTTCAAGATTAGCTTTAAGTTTGGTACCGGTCATGTACAGAACCAACAACATAAAAGGCTCTGTAAGTGCCAGCATTTTGGTGAGATTTGCATAATGGTAAGTACAAATAGCAGATAATATGCAATATGACAACAATCCTATCTAAAAACAAATACTGTAATGTAATTTGAAGTATTATAAATAAACAGGACTAGTCTTACCAGTGTTATTTTGGGTGGTTGAAAGTCTTGTTTAGTCAGGCACTTAAATCCCTCAGTGTTAACATGACTGTTTGTTCGATCTCATGTCGACTTGTGACTTGTCTCAGGTATTCTCATAACACACGCTAAGCTCCGCTCTCAACCCCACCCCTTTCTAACTGCGACATCATCACCTCAGACCCTCCTCTCCCTCGCCAATGTGCAATGCCAGGATCTGACTTGCACAACTTTGGATTAAGGCCAATAGAGACAGGCAAGCAGTTTCCCTTGTGTCATGTACATTATTTTGAATGCAACAATTTTGAAATCACAATTTGTTCTGTGAAAATGAACGTGTTGTAGATTATATATTGCTATTTATTAAGCTAAAGTATCTGCTCTCAGCGTAAGATATTTCAAGCACAACTTTCTTAGTAACTTCCCAGAAACTTTAAAACATGTTTCTAATTAAGCATACACAGTAAATCATTAAAACTATTTCGAAATTCCCAAACAGAGATTATTATTTTGAGTCAATGTCTATTTATTAAAAAACAAGTAAACATATTAAGTAGGTTTGCACTGCACATCTGTATAATCGTTCTGGCAAGTTCATTAACGCAAGCATTTTTTTTTTCTTAGAACTTCAATGTGAAAATATTTCCAGTGATCTCTGCATTCAAGAATTCCAGTTTTATCAAGTCTGGCCTCGTCTGCTGTGACAGAAACCTCACCTTTGTCTGAGTGAAACAGATGATGCATTAAAGTTGGTGAATCATCATAAACACAAGCTATCCCTGCATACACCCTGTGGCTCTGCCTAAAATGTTAAGAAATAGGAACAAATTCACAGCTTGAATGATGTACTCTATATGTAGAAGTTTGCCTTAACATTTTATAAACATTATTGTGCCCTTGGGAATTAACTGACCACGTTGAAATGAATACTATTGGTTTTGCTGATAACAACTGTAACACTGATTTATTCACGATTACAAAATACAACATAACATGAAAGTTGTTTATGTGTACATTTTGTGTTTTGGTTCTCAATTCTCTATTGTTATCAGTCAAAAAGCAGAATGAGCTTCTAACTTTGGGTTGCCAGATTTGACTAAAACTGTTTGCAAAAAACCCAAAGTCTGTTGACGTGGAATGCAAGATTCACTTATGTATCTGTGGCTTCAAAATGATAGAAATTTAGGACCGTTGCCATATCAATTATATAAACCGTGGGGGACACTAGGAGCAATTTACCTAATTTTCTGATAATTTTCTTTATGAGTCTTTATAACAGACTCCAAAGAATGTGATGTTTAATGCTAGTACAAAAGTAAATACAAGGTGTGATCAAATAAACTGAGACTACAAAAGACAACATTTCAATAGACACTCCACTCCCTGAAGGGCTGAGAGAACATGCCCAAAAGATACTACGGGTGTTCCCTATTATATATCGTTTCAGATTAAATATAAAATACTCAGTGGTGGATGAAGTACTCAATTTTATTACTGAAGTAAAAGTACAGATACTGAGGCAAAAAGTCACTCAAGTAAAAGTATCATATGAAAAAATCTACTTAAGTAAAAGTATTACAGTACCCGTTTAAAACCGTACTTAAAGAGTAAAAAGTAAAGTATTTCTCACAGATTTTGTTGTTAATTTAAGTGTAAATGTAGTGACATTGATTATAAAATGACACATATTTTGGTCAACAGTCGCAATACAAATCAAGTTCTTAATTTTTCTAATGAATTTTGTGGTTTTTTTGTGGTTTTTTTGCTCAAAGCCGAAGCTTGAACCTAAAACATTTAGTCAGGATGTTTCCACAAACATGGTAAAAATAGCCCCTCAATTCATATGAAAAGTACTTTTTACTTTTCAGTCCAGTTCAAAAATGTAGTGGAGCAAAAAGTACAGATACTGCTCTCAAATGTAGTGAAGTAAAAGTAAAAAGTATTCACTGTAAAATTTAAGTACAGATAGCTAAGTAAAAGTAAAAGTATCCACTGTAAAATTTAAGTACAGATAGCTAAAAATTCTACTTAAGTTCAGTACTTTACTACTTCTACTTTGTTACCTTCCACCACTGAAAATACTTAATAAAATGAATTACCTTTCGTGGTTTGAGCCTGTCCTGCTGATCGTACTGGCCAATCCCTTTATAGCTGATTCCCAGCCACCACGGGATTCCCTGTTTATCCTATGACAGCATGAAATCACAGACAAATTAGTGAAAGTCTCAGTAGCTTAGGGTGAGGGTTATTTGATATGAATCATCCTTGTAAATCTACCTTGACTTCATAGTAGTGCACTCCATATGTTGGCAGTGATTCAACCAATGTCAAATACCTACAACCAGCACAATATATCAGATTTACTTAGAATTTAAAAATAATATGATTTTGCCAGTCAATTTAGCTATAAATCACAATTCTTCATAAGGGAGGTATTATTTGTGTGGGTAAAATGCAGACCCAAAAAGATTTATAAGACATTTTATAGCGTTACTGCTGCCAAGTGTAATTTCAATACTTACTGCACAATGGCCTGCCCTCTGGAGACTCCCTTGAGCTGTTTATAGTGCTCAATAACTCGATCTTCACTGCCAAGTCATAACAATCATTACATTATGGAGAAAGCATGACCTAAACAAATGACACTGTATGTATATCTTACCAGTATGCTAGGGAGGGGTGCTCCTTCAGTACTTTGGTAGGTAGAGTAGGCAGTTTTTTCAACTCACTTCTTGTGTTTTCATCACTGAAGGAATAAATATAGATTTTTATCAACTGAACCTTACAAAATATGAATAAAGATTGCTGCAATTGTAATGATTAAAAATATATAACTTACATGCAAGTATTTGAATTTTTGGTTGCATTATCAGCGTAATAATATTCGGAAACAGCAGAATTTTTGTGTGTACGAGTGCTCCTGAGTGTTTGTAAGATTTGTTCTTCCGGGAGAACATTTTCAGTTGAGAAAACATTTTGCGAATACCAACATTTTCATAAGAATTAAGTACAAAGTTGTTCATAAGAATGCTTCATGAATGAGGCTCTTACTTGTGAAATGTGTGTATAAAATCAGTTCCTTGACTCCTCCTCTATATGATGCTAGCACATCTCTCCTACAGTATGTTTCTATCAGCTCTATGATAGTCATTAGACCTCAGATGTAAGCTCCTCGGTGCACAGTGGAAAGCCTCACATAACATTGCTATTGATTTTGTTGGCCTGTGCTAAAAGCTCATTATTAACTTGCCCGGTTGCTGTTTAACACACTGTTTAAGATTTATTGATGAGCTTCAGGTGTGGGTCTTTAAAGGTGTACAATTTGACTTTCAGCTACCACCTTGTCTCCATAGAGATGCCAGGAATATTTCACAGTATGGCATTAAACTATCTATCTGACATATATTAAATCTAACTTTGGGTTGCCAGATTTGACAAAAACTGACAAAAGACAACATTTCAATAGACACTCCACTCCTGAAGGGTTGAGGAAACATGCCCAAAAGTTACTGTAACTTACTATGAGTGTTCCCCATTATCTACTGTTTCAAATTAAATATAAAATACTGGTGGTGGATGAAGTACTCAATTTTGTTACTTAAATACATATACTGAGGCAGTATCCAGCTCAAGTAAAAGTAAAAGCATCACATGAAAAAATCTACTGAAGTAAAAGTATTAAAGTACCTGTTTAAAAATGTACTTAAAGAGTAAAAAGTAAAAGTATTTTTCACAGATTGTGTTGTTAATTTGTTTAAGTCTAATATGTATCTGACATATATTAAATCGCAGGTGTTTTTATTGATATAAATATCTTAGAATTGAGTGAGGAGGGTGGCTTCTCCATAGATCTGACCTTTTGCTTGGACTGGTGGCATGACGTGCTTGTCTCCATGCAGATAGATAAGTTTAATACCATACTGTGGAAAATTAGGTATGACAATATCATCACCATGGAGATAAGCAGGTAGCAGACCCTCTACTAGGTACAAGTTAGAAAGCACACCTCTAATGGAGATTGGGAACACATAAAAGTAATTAGATAGAGCTCAACATTTGTGGATTTTGGAAATTTTTTGAAAATTTTAAGTTATCAGTAGTAAAAAAAAACCAAAAAGTGGAAAAGTGGAAGTAAGACATCATCACATTTTAAAACCGGGAAATCACCAGTTCTTACCTGGTGTAGTCTCCTTTGGCCTCCTGGTAAACAAAGGATTCTTGTTAGTACATAATTCCCTAATATGCTAGTGTTTACTTATGTATACTAGACCATGACATGTCACCTGCAGAGCACTGGCAGCTAGCTTGAAGACATTCTCACTTTCCACTTCAATAAGACCCTGCAAAACAAAACACAAAAACAACAAAATGAGAATCAAAAGACGTAAAATCTATATAACCTTGTACAGGCAAAACTCACTCTAACCCTGCAGTAACCTTTTTCTAGCAAACAGAATCATTATCTACATTTGTAATTTTTAGCATTCCAGTGAAAAGCATGGAAAAAATTTAGCCTGAAGCCACAATCTGCAGAGCTGGGTTGTTGCAGAGGTCGACAGACAGTGAATCACCACAGAATGCTATGAAACATCAACATAAAACAAAATGTTCCTATTGTTTTAAAGGCAGACCAACAAACTCAGATACTCACACTGTACACAGCAGATTTAGCATTCAGATAGAACAGTTCCACACTTATGATGTCCTTTAGTTGGGTTATGCTTTCCACATAAAACCTGGTAAAAAGAAATATTTGTATTGTGTTGAGGTGTTTCCCAGCAACAAGAACTCTCAAGGTTATACACAAAATGGATTTGTTATAACTATTTGACTTAAAATATGAAAATTAAGGTAAGTTACTCAACATTTTGCTGATTTGCAGACTATATTTTTATTAGTAAAATCACTGATACACTGAAACCAATATCATACAGTAACAAACAAGTCTACTCATTTGTTCTAAAGTAAATCAGTACATTAATATCAAAAGAATTAAGTAATTTAATGGTGCACTACGCAACTTCATTGTATTTTGAGACAACGAAAACACAAATAATAAGATCTATGCTATACTGCGGAACATCCAATGCAAAGAAATAACATCGCCATGGAGACATTAGCAGACTCCCCACAAGAAAAGCTACATAGTTCACCTTCAAATTCAAGATTTTTTTCCCCTCTGTTTCACAGTGTAGTGTCAGACTTTACCCTTGGTGGGTCAATGTTAATAATGACTGCTCCTCCTACTGGAAACTGTGTGCTTTGCATGACAAAACAGTTCTTACCTCACCAGGAAACTGAGGGGAATAGGCACCGTCTTCTTTGCAAAGTCATGATCCAGAACTCTGCGGTCCATCTGTAGCCATTTGCGCTGGCCACTGTAAGAAGCAAGAAGCTTTAAAAGTCTCAAAGACATTTAAAGGGCCCATATCATGATCTATGTTATAATCTTATTTCCTCATCAAAAATATAACTGGAGTTGTGTTTTGTTTCTTTCACACATGTTTAACACACAAACCCTGCATATTTAGGCTATAGAGTATTTCTCTCAAACAGAACTGTTCCACCTTGTGATGTCATGTGGTAATACAGGCAGTGCTCCACTGTGTTTTTAAACTCACCTTCACTAGAATCATTTGGATAATTCAGCTCTGGAATTGCTTATCTCTACTGAACAAAAGGCAAAAGGTAGCTGTTAACTTGAAAACTACTGCTTCATGACATCTCAAGGTGGAACAGACCATTTTGAGCTTTGGAGATGTAGACAGACTAATAATAAAGGGTTATTCAAACATGTGTGAATGAAACAAAACTCAATTCCAGGTATGTTTTTGATCAGAAAACAACATTATAACATGGCTAAAAGCTCACAAGAGTACATTTTGCATAATATAGGACCTTTAAAAAAAAGTTTAATTTTTCATATAAATAAAAACCTACTGGTCATCGGAATACGCCAGACCAAAGAATTCTTTCTCTTTGAGGTTGAAATGAGAGGAGACCAAATCAAGGAGTTCGTACGACAGAAGCTTTGGCTAGAAAGAAAAAATAAATACATTTATTACATATAAATGCATTTGCTATATAATGCTAAATCATGGTCATGGTCATGACCACATTTTTTATATAGCACTTTATCACCTTCAGGGCACTTATTTTACATCAAGGAACCACTCACCCATTCACACACATTCATACACCAGTGTACACAGACACTGTAGGCAAGGTGGGTTAAGTGTCTTGCCCAGGACACAATGGCAGCAGTCATCTGTGGGGTCTGGAATTGCACCGCCAACCTGTGGGTCAGTGGATCTGACCGTTCAACCAATGATGTTTACGTCGAGAGCGAGATTCACACTGCTAACCTTCGGATCAGTGAACAAACACTACCAACTACCAACTGCAGCAGTTGTCGCCCACATCATTATTATTGCGTTGATTTTCTTCGTGTCCTCACAGTGCAGCATTATGTTTAATATAAACAGGGTCATGCCATTTAAGTTGAGATACAACACACATAAGACTATTTTTTTTTTACAGATATTTTTTCTATATCTGACAATATTGCTTCTGTGCTGTTGTTTTAGTAATGTGTTACTACAGTGTATTGTGACTGAATTAAGTGGGCTTTTCCAGGAGCTATACCCAGCTTTGACCTGGTTTTGCCATATGTGTAGAAGTGGTAGACTGGTTTACTCCAGCCAGGTCCCTGCTTGTTTTAAGTTTTGATGTGGGATTTAGTCATGATTAAGACCCAGTTAAGTAAGTTAAAATGATATTTAAATGCAAAAATATTGTCTATGGTGGTGCAAAATGTTGACCAATAAGAAATGCTACTACATCATCGTGTTTTACCTGAACCAGCAGCTCCAGCTTCCTGTCGTCCAGCAGCTGCACTTGGCACAGCCTTCCTTCAGTCATCTGCACAGAAACAAAGGGGAAAAGTTCAATACAGATTACCGGTATCTCTATTCTATATAATCTATCATAATACAGTGTAATGAAACCAGTGGCAGCACAGCACATAAGCCAATTTTAGCTTTGTAGTTTCACTTCAAAAGGGCAGTATTTGATACAGACTTCTATAAGTGTACTTTGTTTGAGGCCTGGGTGGTAAATATATCCTTGAACATGAAATAAGCACTCAGACTGCTAATGACAAGTTGCCTATTGTCTCAGGGATTTGTTGACGTGGTAACCAAAAGCCGGATTTGAAATTATCCCTGGATTTAACTCTACAACTCCCAGTTCTTTCAAAAAAAAATATGATTGTATGTTTATAGTCCATAATATTTCATACTGTAAATGTGCCAATATTAGATATAAAGCTATTCATCTAATTTTCAGCCTCTTGCTGTACAATAAACTATGCTTCTTATTTATTATTCCCATTAAACTAATTAAACCCTGAAAGCTATAAGCCTATATAACTAGGAGGTAGCAACAAGCAAACTACAGGCAGCACAGGCACTTCATCAGGCTTGGTTTTCTAATAGTTGAAGTATTCTGGGAAATGTAGTGTGTACAGTTACCAATAGGATTTTATTGTAATTCATCTAATGATATGGGATATGCTAATCAATCAACTTTTTTCCTTTGTGTAGCAAAACACTTCCTTGGTGAATTTATATCAGTATAGGCCTGTACAAATGTCATTATCTGCAGCCTCCACAGTCAATACTTGAGCAGACAGGCAATAGGAGTAGCTGCAGTATTACACAAAATATATCACAATTTCAAGATGTTATATCACATAATCAAAAATATATTGATAAGTCACGATCTCTGTGATATAGCCCATCCCCAAACGCAACTCAATACATTATTAAGATGAATCAAAACATTAGCTTATGTAATTTCTTGTCTAAACAGTGATTTATCAGCCTCAACTATTAAAAACCACAAATCAAACCAATCTCAGTACACTCTTTACTACTTCAAACTTGTACAAATGACAGATTGAGGTTGCAACAAAACCTTCTCGGATCCAAAGTTGAAAAAGCCACACGCTACATCCACCACACCTGACAGAATGAGGCTGCTCTATACATCCGGCCCTAAAACAGCAGCTGTACCTGAGCCTCCCCCAGCACAGCGCAGCCAGTGCATCCTCCTCCAGGACCGGACCACATCTCCTTAAAAACCAAGTGTCCTTCTCCACCTTTTCAGTCCAAACAAAGGAGTGGTGTAGCATTAACCACACGTAGATCAATACTGCCTGTTTTGGTGTATTGACTAGTGCTGTGGCCTGTCAACAAGAAACTCAACAGCCGACTTAATGAGGGCAGAATGGGCCGGACTCTGGACTGTGGTGGTGTTGTGCTCTGCAGCTACAACTATGCAATGGAGAGAGATAATGTTGTTAAAATTCCTTGGTGTTAGGGCTCAGTAATGTGACAAAAATAAAAGATAAATAAAGATAAAATACCAAAAAATGAATGAATAAATTGTAATTTTGATTTGATTTTATCTTAAAATTAAAATGAATACAAATATTAATTTCACAAACACAAACGCAGCAGACTTTTAATCTGTATAGTCAAATTTCTTCCTTCAAAATCTGAGCTTGGAACTACTTTTACTGACAGAAGATTGGCTGTGTATTTCTTAATTAAAAGCTCAAGCATATTACTGACAATTAAAAATGACAGAATCTTGATTAGGCCTGTCACAAGAATTACTATATTGACTTAACGTTCAATATATGAAAGCTGAAATGATATATTTTGGGTGTGAATATTTTGGCTCAATATTTCTCGTGTGTCAATTTCTTTGCAATAGTGGGAAGATTTTTGCCATTTGTATGTAATAAGTTCAGATTTGAGCTGTAGAGAGTAGAAAAAATAACTTCTACAACAACATATTTTAAAGTGCGATATATTGTTGAAGTAAATACAGACGATAAAGTAGTCTGAATGTACGATATAACAGAATGTCTATGTAATCCCTCTGTCGTCCAGGTCTGATCCATAGTAAAAAGCCAAAGTTAAATCTGTCAACTGGACAAAAAGTTGTTGGAGTGAAGACGTTTCGCTGCTCATCCAAGCCGCTTCTTCAGTTCTGGTCAGATTACTGCTGGACACTGCCTTATATCTGTCTGAAGGGAGAAACTGTAAACAATAGTTGTTTACCTGAGATCCTGAGATCTATGTTGTAGGGGGCTTCATGCCCCTGGTAGGGTCACCCATGGTAAACAGGTCCTGGGGGACGGGTCAGACTAAGAGCGATTCAGAAGGCCTTCGTGATGAGGACACAAACAAGGCCACGTAGCCCCGGATTGGTGTTACCAGGGCCCCACCCTGGAGCCAGGCATGGGGTGGGTGTTCGACAGGCACCTGGTGGCCGGGACTTTCTCCACGGGGTCTGGCCAGGCGCAGCCTGAAGAAGCGACATGGGGCCATCCTCCTATGGACCCATCCTCCTGTGGACCCATCGGGAGGATGCGGAGGGGCCAGTGCAGAGAGATCTGGGCGGCAGTCGAAGGGGAGCGGGAGGTTGAGCGTTATCAGCTAGGTATAGTGGGCCTCACCTCCACACATAGCTTGGGCTCTGGAACCCAACTCCTTGAGAGGGGCTGGACTCTCCATTTTTCTGACGTGGCCCATGGGGAAAGGCAGCGAGGTGGGGTGGGCTTGCTTATTGCTCAAGAACGAAAGGGTCACATCCCTGGGCCTTTGGGTCGGGGACAGGTCTCTCACTGTTGTGTCGGCCTACGGGCTGAACAGCAGAGCAGAGTACCCGGCCTTCTTGGAGTCCCCGGGAGGGGTACTAGACAGTGCACCGACTGTGAATTGCGTTGTTCCACTGGGGGACTTCAATGCCCACGTAGGCAACGACAGTGACACCTGGAGAGGAGAGATCGACCTCCCTGATCTGAACCCGAGCGGTGTTCTGTTATTGGGCTTCTGTGCTAGTCAGTTTGTCTGTAACAAACACCATGTTCGAGTGCACGAGACACCAGGACCTGCAGCAGGCACTGGGCAGCCGAGTGTGAAGCAGCTGGAATGAGAATCAGCTCCTCCAAATCCAAGGCCATGGTTCTCAACCGGAAAAAGGTGGCTTGCCCTCTCCAGGTGGTGAGTCCTTGCCTCAAGTGGAGGAGTTCATGTATCTCAGGGTCTTGTTCATGAGTGAGGGAAGGACGGAGCGTGAGATTGACAGACAGATCGGTGCAGCGTCCGCAGTGATGCGGTCGCTATATCGGTCTGTTGTGATAAAAAAGGAGCTTAGTTCAAAGGACAAGCTCTCGATTTACCGGTCACCTATGCTTATGAGCTTTGGGTAATGACCGTAAGGACAAGGTCACGGAACCAAGCGGTCGAAATGAGTTTCATCCTCAGGGCGGCTGGGCGCACCCTTAGAGATAGGATGAGGAGCTCAGTCACACGGGAGGAGCTCGGAGTAGAGCCACTGTTCCTGTACATCGAGAGGAGCCAGCTGAGGTGGCACAGGCTTCACTCTAAGACAAAGAGAAACTAACACACCTGTTTGTTTACAGTTGACAGAATTGAATTTCTCTTTTGCTGTCGTTTCCGGGTGCTATAGAATTTCAATCTCTCTCAGGGCAGGGGGAAATATTTGTGTATTAGTTATATTTTATAAAGAGTATCGACAGTAATTTAATGGAATCAAAAGATCGACTTTCTTTATCAATATTTGAAAAATTGGTGTAAAAATAAACATTATAAATAAATCATATGAACTATTTTGTTCTAGCTGGGCCTGTCACAATAATCACATGTTTTCTGCCTGTTTTTATTTGTATATTTTTGTTTGCTCAAACTATGAACATGTTAAAAAATAAACCCCTCAGCCTTTTCAGCAGGTCTCAAACAATAATAAAAAAAAATTTCATTTTTCAGTCCAGTTAAAAAATGTAGAGTAGAGTAGAAAGTACAGATTCCTACTTTCAAACGTAGTAAAGTAAAAGTAAAAAGGTATCCACTTTAAAATCTACTTAAGTAAAGTACAAATACCTAAAATGTATACATAAGTACAGTATTTTACTACTTTTACTTTGTTATATTCCACCACTGACTGCTATACTACTACTACTACTACTACTACTGCTACTGCTACTACCACTTTGTACTTCCACTGCTTTATACTCCTACCTCCTTTACCATATAGACTTATCATTTAATATTTGATAGAAATAACAATACGTTTTCAGGCCCAATATATATCGTGTGTAACTTTTTTCTTTTTGGCAGCAATATATCATACTTCAAATTTTGTTATCGTGACAGTTAAACAAGTTGTCATGTGCTGTCACCTGAAACCCAGCAATTTCCTGTACAAGTGTAACTCAGTGATGTTCATTTGAGATAGAGGCTCTTCAGACCTGCAGCCTGTACACACTACCTCTCCTCCATCATACCCAGTCCGCTGATATTAATTGATTAGATTGGCCTACTTCCTGACAGTCCCACGCACTTGATCATCCCTTTAAATTACACCAGGTCTATTGTTTTAATAACCACTCTCCACTTATAGAGCCTGAATCATGAGCTGGATAACCACTACAGCCATCAATATCACTTTATGAGCTCATTTTGAACTCCACATTCAATGGTTTTAATTAATTTTGAAGATGGCCGCCTGTGACACCCACTATGAGGATGATTACATTGATCTCTGCTTAATTAAGTTATGGCAGAGAAGTAGTGGGAGGCTATACTTTGTCTTGTTAATATGTTACGCACTTATATTCCATGGGGAGATAGAAGATATTCAAAGTGTCTAAGCACAGATCAAATGTATTGCTAAAATAGAATTAATTACTATCAGTGGTGGAAGAAGTACTCAATTTTGTTACGTAAGTAAAAGTACAGATACCAGGGCAAAAAAATACTCAAGTGAAAGTATCATATGAAAAAATCTACTTAAGAAAAAGTATTAAAGTACCTGAAGAGTAAAAAGATTTTGAGATCTGATAAAGCCTCAAATGTAGTGATTTTGCTAAAGATTTGTGCTGAATTTTGTTCAATAGAAACAATTGAATCTATTTTTGTTCTGTCTGTTTTTATCTGCATATTTTTGTTTGCTCAAATTATTAACCTGTTAAAAATAAACTCTCAGTCTTTTCAGCAGGTCTCAAACAATAATAAAAAAAAATACTTTCACTTTTCAGTCCTGTTAAAAATGTAGTAGTAGTACAGATACGTACAGATACCTGCTCTCAAATGTAGTGAGTAAAAAGTGTCCACTTTAAAATCTACTTAAGTAAAGTACAGATACCTAAAATGTATATTTAAGTACAGTACTTTACTACTTTTACTTCGTAACATTCCACCACTGACTACTATACTACTACTAAGCTATTACTACTACTACTACTACTATGACTACTACTACTGCTACTACTACTACCACATTGTACCTCCACTGCTTTATACTCCTACCAAGTTTGTCATCACTAACTAATATTTCTAAGTCTAGTAGTACAAAAAAAAAAAAAAAACTGGCACTAGAAAAAGTGTATCTATACTTAAAATTGCTGAGAAAATGTATGATCCATCGAGCATGTCATCACGTTGGCCACTAGATGGTGCAGCTAGGAGTGTTTTATATTCATAGAGAATGCTCTTTCTAGTGAGGGATTTGTTATAAATTGCCATGAGCTCAGACCTCTGAAATCACCAGGGATGACTCATATGTACAAACAGAGAGTGAGAGGATGGAGAGGGGAGAAACATGGCTGACGGGGAGGGTCTTCACTGATCAATCAGCCACAGGGGGCAATTGCTGGATTAGAAAAATGATCAATATTAATGTTGACTTGCTCGTATCCAATTAAATAAAAGGCATGGTTCTTCAGTGACTGATGCAAACTTCAAGCAAGGCATTGTAAAAATCAATGTGTGTGTGTGTGTGTGCGTGTGTTTCCTTGTTTTTTAGGGATAAATCTTTATGATATGATGTTTACACAAAATACTAATAATGTACTAAGAACTGCCAGTCTAATTCACACACAAATGTACATATTTGCTGTTTTAAAGGCCCGCTACATTTTGCCATGCTTCAATTCGCAACACAATACGTACATGGTCTCACATTATCATGGTAAATGGTAAATGCCATTATGCCATTAATTAAGATTTAAATAATGCAAGATAATCCCAGTAAAGCATTTTTAAATAGACTGTTTCATTAAAAGACATGCGCTGCAACAAATAAAAAGCAGAATGTACCAATAATTAGCCATAGAAGGAACTGATTCACTCCTCCACAGGTCATTTCTTATTGCATTACAACAAAAATACCCAAAATCTCCTCACTTTTGCAAAGGAAAAGTACTTTAAAAATGTACTTAAGACTAAAAAGTAGAAGTATTTCGCCAAGATTTTTAGATTGTATAAAGCTTCAAATGTAGTGATTTTTATACAGATTTATGCTGAATTTTGTTCAGTAGAAATAATTGAATCTATCTTTTTTTTGTCTGTTTTTATTTGCATATTTTTGCAGACTTTTCAGCAGGTCTCAAACAATAATGAACAAAAATACTTTCACTTTTCAGTTCTGTTCAAAAATGTAGTGGGGTATAAAGTACAGATACCTGCTCTCAAATGTAGTGAAATAAAAGTAAAAAGTATCCACTTTAAAATCTACTTAAATAAAGTATGAATACCTAAAATGTATACTTAAGTACAGTACTTTACTACTTTTACTTCGTTACATTCCACCACTGACTACTATACTACTACTACTAGGCTATTACTATTATTAATACTACTATTACTAATACTAAAATGACTACCACTACTACTACTACTACTACTAATAGTAGTAGGACAAATTACAAATAACTACTACTAACTACAAATCTTATCGCATTACAACAAAACTACTCCAAATCTCCCCACTTTTGCAAAGAAAAAGTACTCACGATAAAAATATAGAGGCCCAAAATATATTGTTCCAGTTTTCATATATTGAAAGAAAAGTGGATATAGTAATTATCGCAACAGACCTAATTGTATATGAAAAGTCATGTCTTTTTTATCACGGTGGTTTGAAAAAATAGAATCAAGCCTTTTCCTTAGTATAGAAATAGGGTGTCAAATGTTTATATTGCGCCAACACTTCTCTGTTGACAAGCATCACTGCTATGACTCACTCAGATATGACGCAACATCGTGACTTTGATTTGTTCCTCCATGCGCCAACAGAAGCCTTTAAACCTGAATGAAAGGGTCAGATATGGGCCCACGGGGTTAAGCTGTACACTGAAGTCGATGTCAGAAAAGGGGGGCGAGGGATGAAAGAAACGCCCGTCTTTGTGCTCCTCCCTCCTGAGACGGGACAGCCCTTTGTTACTGTTGTGTTTCGAGGTGATTCTGGCTGGAGTCTGAGGCCTGAGGATAGCATCACAAACGCTAACAAAGCACGTTAAAGTGGACGATAAAGGTACAGATGTGGCTGTCAGATTTTCATTACATGTGAAACAAAGTCAGGTTAAGCTGTGTTTACGTGAAGCCATGTGTTTCTTAAGTGGACGATACAGTCTGATGGTAAAGATTCAAAATGCAGATGTTGTCACTGCTGGCTGATATAGATCTTAGAGCATAGACATAAAGGGCATCTTTGCTTCGGATTGTAAGTTAGTGTTTTGCAGATGTCTCTCTCTCTCATCTTGTTACCTTTTTTCATCTTGAGAAAAATATATTAAATGTTCAAACTGGGAATGTTTTGACGTCTTTTATTGTCAATATAATAATATCTACAAACAAAAAACTGGCTTTAACGTGTTACGCTATTTTCTGATCTTATAATGTTGTTTCCTCATAACAAACATACCTGGAGTTGTGTTTTGTTTCATTCACACATGTTTAAAACATACTGTTCCACCTTGTGATGTCATGTGGTAATACAGGAAGTGCTCCAATGGGTTTTTAAACTCCATACACCTTCACTGGAATCATTTGGATACATTCAAAGATGTAGACAGACTAACAGTAAAGGGTTATTCAAACGTGTGAAAGAAACAAAACACAATGGCAGGGATGTTTCTGAGGAGGGAACATTATAACAAGGATAAAAGCTCACAAGAATCACCTTTGCATAATATAGGACCTTTAAGCATTGAAGATCTTCTCTTTAACTAATGAGAAATGATTTGATTGTTGGTTTACTAATTCTGCAAGGCAAAACAGTGGTATTATGCAATGGTCTGTTTTGTTTATGGGAAAATGTATCAGTATTATTAGAAACTGTTATTTGTTTTTGAAAATTAGGTCAAAAATCGTAATTGATCAATACAATGTAATCATTTGGTGTCCATATCCCCATGCCCTACTTGAAGAACCTCTTTTGTAAGCGCACTGGTCCAGGCTGGTTAACATTGAGGATGAGGCATAATGCTGTGTAACCCTCCTGTGTCAGACGTCACTGTGGTTAAATGTCATGTCCAGACGGAGACCTGTCTTATCTCAGTTTCCTCGTCATGCATTATTGATGGAAGCTGGTATCACACACAGGAGAGCCAGCCCGTGTTCACTACATGCTCCTTTGAAGACGCACAATAGAACAGGTACTAGGGCTGTGCAATTATTCCAATTTGAGTTAACAAAAAACAATCGTTTCTAATAGTCAATGATCGGCTTGGGTTTTTAATGGAGAAGACTGCAGCCAATCCTGTTGGTAAAAGCATGTGGTTTGGAGCACAGTTCAGACTTTGAAGGAATTAAATGGGCTATTTATGTGTTAAATGGAAATACTGTCTTGATTATGTTCATGAAACTTTTTTGTTTGCTTTTGAAATGACTAAGATTGCTACAAGGTGCTAGAGACATGCACATCTGATAAAAATTGCGACTGCTTGCTGGGTCCGAAGACAATAATTGTAAAAAAGAAAAAATAGATCAGCACTGCAGTTCTTTGGAGCTCCCAATTTTTCATTACTTTAATAGCACCACAATGTGACGTTTCAGAGTCAAGCCCTTCTTCAGGCATTGCTACATGGTACCTAAGAAGTACAAAAGTACAGTGATTCACAATATGCTCAAAACTACCGTCTCAGAAATGGTAAATGGTCACATTTTTATATAGCGCTTTTCCACCTTCTAGGCACTCAAAGCACTTTACATCAAGGAACCACTCACCCATTCACACTAAGATATTGGGGTTGAGGTGGGTTAAGTGTCTTGCCCAAAGACACAACAACAATATTCATTTGTGTGTCAGTGGATCTGACTCTGGCTGTACCAATGATGTTTATGTCGAGAGTGGGATTCAAACCATCAACCTTTGGATCAGTGGTGAAACACTCTACCAACTGAGCTACTGTCGCCCTCATCTAACGGCTTAACAAGAATCAGAAGTATCTACAACTGAGACTATGGGATATATAAGAAATAGGATAAAACCAGAATGCAGCACAATACTGGCACTATAACAAATTACAATACTAAGAGTAGACTGAGACTGAAGCATTTCCCACAACCCCAAAAAGAGCTTCTTAAAATCACTGACTGATGAATAACCAAAAACAATAGCAAAGATGGCACAGTACCAGAGGAGGCTAGCACTTCACCAATGCTACTCCAACCACAATTTGAAAACCACTAGATACAACATTAGAAAGGAATTTAAGAAGCTGCTTGTCATTGCCAGTATATGTCCAAGAATGACTCAGCAGAGCAAAGAAAAAAGGAACATTTATGATATTGCAAAATGAAATTACCAAAATGGACATCTGACTCAACCTCGCATAAAGCAAAAAGAAGAAATAGGGATTGTCATATCTTTCAGTAATACTTCAATTATATTCTGATTTATATAGACAGTATCTAGGGTAAAGTCTCTGTCTAGCATCATTTTCAATAAACCTTCACTTTTAGCATTATAAAGACACAGGAAATGACCAAAATGAAAATGTGAGAAAAATATTCAGATTACATACACTTCATATAACCCTATATAATGGCTTACTGGATGTAGCAAAGGTTGATCACATGAGAGCGTTAAAGAGGGTGATTCATGTGGGTGATGTCATTGTGCTGTAAGACCCTTTCCCAATCTCAAAAGGACATGTACTGATGGGCGAGGGGAGCGGGCGTATTTTACCATGACAATCCTACAAGTGGTAGTGGTCGCTTGGTTCAGTTCCTTTAATTATGGGGTACCTCTGTCACTGCTATGAACGAGACAAAAGTAAAATCATAGTTATTGTTCCTAAGAAAGACATTCAAAATTCAATTCAGCCCTGTGTGTGGTGGGACATGGTTGTCACGATACTAAAATTTCAGACTTTGATATTTTAAGCAAAAGGCTTGTTTAGTTCTGACATAGCAAGATGCTGGTAATATTATTAAAGATCCTATATTATGTAAAATTGACTCTTGTGAGCTTTAAGCCATGTTAAAATGTTGTTACTTCATCAAAAACATACCTTCCATTTTATTATGCAATTTTCTGATCTATGTTATAATGTTGTTTCCTCATCACAAACATACCTGGAGTTGTGTTTTGTTTCATTCGCACGTTTAACACACAAACCCTGCATATTTAGGCTGAGTTCATCCCTCAAACAGAAAATACTCTGTTCCACCTTGTGATGTCATGTGGCAATACAGGCACTGCCACTGTGTTTTTAAACTCCATACACATTCACCATTCAGACCTGGAATTGCCAATCTTTACTGAACTAAAGGTGAAATGCAGCTGTTAACTTGAAAACTACTGCATGACATCACAAGGTGGAACAGAGCATTTTGAGCTTTGGAGATGTAGACAGACTAATAATAAAGGGTTAGTCAAACATGTGTGAATGAAAGGAGGTAACAACACTATAACATGACTTAAAGCTGACAAAAGTCCATTTTCTGTAATATAGAATCTTTGAGGTAACAACATTATAACATGACTTAAAGCTGACAAAAGTCCATTTTCTGTAATATAGAATCTTTAAGACACCAAGTGAGCCTATTGTTTTTTTTCAGATCCTGGAATACACGTCACTCTCAGATGGATGCACCAAGCAGCTACAGTATAGAATTTGTTTATTTAAAAAACTACACAATGTGCCCATTTTCCAATCACACTACAAAAACTGCAGATTTTTGCCTGACCCCATCTTAACTACACATTATAACCCTGTAAAATGCTGTGATGTCATCTGAAACCTAGCAAGTTACTTTACCCTTCCTCAAATCACACTGTTCTTACTGCGTATATATGTATATTTCATAATCCCTTATATCTTCGTCTTGAAACCACACGGGGGGCAGATTGACTGATCCCAATCCTCTCTAGTTCATTCGGCTCTGAAGTGTTTGCAATTTTAAAAAGGAGATGTGACACCAGTTGCCCTGCTCTGTGGCTTTTGCAGCTCTTTCCACTGCCTGACTGCACTGTTATCACTGACTGCAGACTCCCATTATACACAACTGCAGTGACTTTCTGCAGAGACCAGGACGAAGCGCTGGAGTGTGGATCAGAATGGTTAAAGGGGATACCGGTCTGCAGAGAACTAGAACAAACACTGTGAGGTTTAACATGGGTTTTACATGGATAAAGCAAAACATTATGACCACCAGCCTATACACAGTCAAAGTGGAGGGACTATGAGGCCAGACATGCACACTGTTTGGGCTAGACAATATGACAAAGTAAACAATCAGTCAGGAAATGTTGTTTACTCATATTGGTCACACACAATTTTCAGTTTGGTTTTCATTTTGATCATTCATAAAAATGGTTTTCAACATTAAAGGTGCACTATGTAACTTTTCTGGTGGTGGGTGCTTAATGGAGATGTTATGTCTTCATCTGGAATGTTTCACAGTTTGGCATTTAAACTTATCTATTTCCACGGAAACGAGCAGGAGACACCACTGTTCAAAGTCATCGGACAGATCTGTGGAGAGGCGACCCCGTTCACAGTAATAATGCATGTTTTTCGAGGTGTTTTTAAGCAATAAAACACATGTAACTGAATAAATGCAAGATACGCCAGTTTAATGCAATGCTGTGGAACACTCAAGGCAACATAAGAACATCTCCATGGAGACAAGCATGAGATCGACCCTCTACCAGAAAAGTTACATAGTGCTCCTGTAATTTCATGGACAAAAACAATAGAGACTTTCAATCATCAGTTTTGATACCATGGAAAATTCCCAATGTTCAGTACTGATCTTGATACCAAAATGATATAAACAAATAGAATGTAATTTTCAACACAAAGTAATAGCTTCTTATATATCACTTATATCTTTTACGCTGATAAGTAAAGATCATTCTAAAGCTATTCAGGAAAATTCTGTCCCATTTGCGTGAATTCTGTCAGTACTGATACTTGCTCAAATGAGTATCTATTTTGAGACTAGCTTTTGCATTGATAATAGTAATAAATAGTTCTGCAATGTAATTTCAACTGATTCCAGTAATCTGAGCTACACAAACTCTTCATTTGGATTCTTCCACTTCATCTATGTATATGACGGTAGATATAATGACTCCAGCCTTGTTATTAAAGCAGACCTATTATGCAAAATCAACTTTTCAGAGCTTTTAACCATGTTATAGTTGTTTCTCCTACTCATTTACCCTCTCAAGGTTGTTTTTGGAGTGATTCGTGCATGTTTGAGCGATCTTTAACCGCTTATCTTCTAGGCGCCATATTGCCGATCAATGCCCGTTTTCACTGCAACCGGCACATGCCCACCGCTCCCATTGGGCACCACAGTTTTCTAATGTGGAACCCAGTGGCCTTGTTTGTTTTATTAAGTCATTTTAGATGAATATTGTGATTTAAAATGTGCAAATTATAACATAATGATCCATGGGTGTCATAGATCATAACAATAGTAAAAAAACAAGCAAAATATGTCTTCTTTAAACCATCACAACAGCTAAGTGTGTGTGTAACTTACTGCTTACACATATACCCCACCACTGACAGGTGCCATAATGAAGCAATAATCTGTCTTCTTCAATTACCTGTCAAGGATGTTATGCCTGCAATCTTTCATTACAGGGCGATTTGTGATTCTGCACTGAACAGACCAGCTTGTCCATTAGATTTATCCCCTATATGAATATAAGATTATGCTCCAAGAATAGCCCCATCTCCCTCTTACTTTTCTCAGGAAAGTCTCAGGTGTCAAGTGGAAGTATGCCGATTGAGAGCTGTAAGACTCCTCCATTGCATCTCTGTCTTGTCTTTCTCACTCAAACAAGAAACGAGTCTTCTCAGATTGACTGTTTCAGCTCAACATGATAAACGACGTAGGATATCCTTTGTGAAAAATAGGAAGAGCAAGCTTTTCAGTCCTTGCGTGTGGTGCCGACAATTTGTAAAACAACATATCCTGTTTACATGAGTTTGAAATACAACGTCTAAATCCTGTGTCTTCCCAGAACTTGGCAGTAACATCTTCAGGATTGTACCATCAATTCCAAATGTCTCTTCGTAAAGGGCCCATACACTATTTTCTAATCTATGTTATAATGTTGTTTCCTCATCAAAACCATACCTGGAGTTGAGTTTTGCTTCATCCACACATGTTTAACACACAAACGTTGTATATTTAGACTGAGTTCTTCTCTCAAACAGAAAACATGCCGTTCCACCTTGTGATGTCATGTGGTAATACAGGAAGTGCTCCACTGTGTTTTTAAACTCCACACACTTTCACTAGAATCATTTGGCTAATTTCAGCCATGGAATTTCCAGTCTCTGCTAATCAAAAGGTAAAAGGTAGCTAAAGGTAGTTAACTTGAAAACTACCACTTAATGACATCACAGTGGAACAGAGCATTTTGAGCTTTGGAGATGTAGACAGACTAATAATAAAGGGTTACTCAGACATGTGTGAATGAAACAAAACACAACTCTGGGTATGTTTTTGAGGAGGTAATAACATTATAACATGGCTTAAAGGTCACAAGAGTCAATTTTGATTAATATGGGACTTTTAAATAGACCTGACCATCAGTTTTAAAACAACCAAAAGACATTGTTCCACTTGGGTAACAGTAACAGCGCATTCCAGGATTACTTCTGAAATTATCCCAGTTTAGTCCCAATTTTGATGTGGTCTACGTGTGAATGCAGACTAAGATGACACAACAAATGCTTGTACTAAAACATATGCTGTCAAAACGTGATGCTGACATGCTCACCAAAAGAAAAGAAACTATCACTTAATATACAAAAAGCTGACACTGCAGTGCTGTTAGGATCTGACACCCGGTACATTTTCATAGCAGCAAAATGATGATTCACGAGTGTAATATTGTGAAGACCCACTTCCCAACGTTGAGTGCGTTTTTTAAACACGTTACAAAAAACGAACAGCAATTAGCCTAGTTTATTTGAAGCACACACCTTTTATGATCCAATTACGCATGCTTAACAGACATTAACCAACCAGCAGTAACCAATAATCCATGATAATGATAGCAACCCTTCACTGAGCCGAGAACAATGAATGAGCCTACTGTACATGGGTGGTTTCCTTTCCACCTGAAGAGTAGGCTATACGACCTAACACATGCAGATAGCAAATAAAACAATCACTCCTTCCAATATTGTGGGAAATGCATTGGAAACGACCAAAATGTGCGTACTTTTCTTTATTTGTTACATTAAATAAAACGATTCCTGTCACTACTTTGTCTGACAGGCGCTGCTGCTCCCACTTCGCTACACCATCCCATCCCCATGCTCGCCTTACCTTGACCTATACTCCCGGCTTTTTATGTGTTGTGGCTGTCTTCCTCCTGCATGCTTCGGTTCGGTTTGTCATGGGAGAGAGTGACCGATATCGGCGTTCATCCTCCGGTATTACGCACTGGAAGAGCCGTGAAGCACCGTCTCTCGTTCAATCCGAGCCCAGCAGCGTACACGGCACATACACGGCACGGTAGCAGCGCCAAGCACCACACCACGCCTTCAGCCGCCGGCTATTATGTGAGGCGGGCGTGCGCGCATCCCCACCCTCCTCCCCCGTGTGTGTCTCTCTCATCCAGCAGCTGCCACCGGCCTCACTGAGCCCAGAGCGCCCAGAACAATCATTGGCTGTAGCCCGGAGCTCATGTGTGAGTTTAGTAGGCTACACAACATCGTTCCGGTTGGATATTATGATGGAGAGTATTAATGCGCATATTACGCATGAACACACCATATCTCTATTTACAATACCGCTTTATAATAACTACACCTTAAACAAACCATGGACAAAGACATGATTCAAACTAGGCTACAATTAAAGTAGGGTTATGGTGTTAATTAAGCAGTTACTAAGCGTGGATCAGTCCTAATAAACAATTTGTTCATTATTGATTATTAAGGCTATTAAAAGTGTAGTTATTGTTATAAAGTGTTACCCAATGTGCAGATGAAAATACTACTGCCACCGTAGCCTATTCAAAACTATGTGTTGCTATAGGCAGCCCAAGCAAAGTGATCAATAGGCAATTAAAACCAACAGTGAGCTTTTTTCCTGATCTTGTCGGTTATTTTTCTCAAAATAACAGATAAATATTGCACTTATTTGCCGTCCATTTTGTTTGGAGGAATTTGCATAATGATTGCTCACTCAACAGAACTGTCACTTGTAAATTAAGGGAGAGAGAGAGATTTGTGTCTGAACAAATCTGAGGAAGTGATGAGATCTAGTTTTCGATAATACCTGAAAGAAATACAGTTATAGTTGATAAGAGTAGCCTGTGGGTTTCAGGCATAAGTGTGATCAGATTTTTTAAATTAAAAACTGGGACACACCCGGGTTGGGATGGTTGGTATAAATAAAACTGAAAATAGCATGTAACACTGTCCATACTGTCCATGGGTCAGTATTTAGTCTGAGGGACTTCTGTCAGTGCATTTTTTTTTGTCTTATGGTCATTTTCAAGCACAGTTTTCTATATTTTAGCTAAACAAATAACAGTATATTCCCCTCTTTACTGTTGGCAGGTATCAAATTGGTCAAAAATAGGGACAACTGGGACATTTCTTGTATAAAACTGGGACAAATCAAAGGTTTTGGATAAATCTGCTGGGACAAGGGACACAGGCCTCAAAACTGGGACTGTCCCAGGTAAATAGGAACGTCTGATCACCCTAGGCATAAGGATTCCTTCCTGATTTGAAAGATTTGGCATGGCAGCCGTCCTCCATTATTACAGCAATAATGCAATTCAAATCAAAATATTATGACAAGGCAAGGCAAGTTTATTTGTATTGCGCAATTCATACACAAAGTCATTCACAGTGCTTTACAGAATAAGAAAGACACAATACAGCAAATCAAAACATAAGTAATCATCATCGTGAAATTAACATTAAAAGAGAAGAGGCAGAATAAAACCCTTTCACTCATATGCACAGATAAACGGAACCGTTTTGAGGCTGGATTTAAACATTTCCAGAGTAGAGGTTTGTCTCACATCTTCAGTAAGACTGTTCCAGGTTTTAGCTGCATAAAACTGAAACGCACATTCCCCATGTTCAGTCCTGACTCTGGGCACCAGCAGGAGGCCTGCTTTATATGGTACTAACATATATTGAATTGGGAAAAGTCCTCAGAAAATACTTCAGATCAGGAAGGAATCATTTGCCCGAAACTTGTGAATAACTGCAAAGACATATACAAGCAAACTGAGAAAACTGTCCATATGAAGTGTTTCTACAATAAAGACATATTCTGTAATTTAACTTGGGGAGTCATCAGACATTGGCTATTGTTGAATGTCTGTCTCACTATGTGCACAAAGAATATGGCTGGCAAATTTAAATACCACTTTGACAGCCATTATTATGCTGCAGCCAAGCTAACTATTAGGTCCAAGTCACTTCACACATTAGTGACCTTCTCTGGCGCGGCAGATACAGCGCTGAGAGTAAATTGTTGGTGTTCGTTTCACACTCTGCGATATTCATCCCCTGTGGAGTGACTGTGCACTAAAATATTCATTACAGGATTTTACTGTTACTCATGTGGTCATTGTTGAGAAAGCAGCCACACACAGCAGACAGGCCCGTACAGTGAATGTTTTACTTGCTTTGGACAGGGTTTAGTCCTAGTTTTTGACCCGGTTTGGACTTGTTAATCCTGGTTCAGTGTTTACTAAGCCCTTGTTTACACCTGTGTAGACCTGGTTCAGTTAAGGTTTCATTCTTATACATATAAAACCCCTTTAAAACCTTTAAAATAGTTAAATAACCTAGATCTATTGAAATTTGACACTGGTCCAGACATACAGTACTTACGCTGTGTGGTTCCTCCCATTAAATGAATTGCTCAGTTGGAAAGAGCCAAAAAATAAACCCAGTTTATAGATAAAATCATATGGGACTAATCAACTGATGCTCTATGAATAATAAAGCCACTTGTTAAATCCTTAAAACACGTTAAACTAATGCATATATAGTGAGCATTGTTAAATAAATTTTTAAATAAATAAGACAAAAATGAAATTGAAAACTGCACTAAAATCACCTCAACTGGCTCAAAGAGGAAGTGCCCCTTACTGTACTGAGTATTGGCCAATCAGCTCACACTTTCCCCACCCCCTTTTCTCTGGATTTCTGACAGCAGACATGAATAAGAGTCTCATTAAGATCCCCCAAAACCATCTGGCCATGTAGTCTCCTCTTCACACTGGGTACAGCGAATGTAAACAAAAGACAATGCCCTCACTGACCTAATTAGGAGATTATTTATTATTCAAATGAGCCCACTACAGATTAAAAAGTCAATGGACAATTTGGCTGTTGAGTGTAGCAAAATGACATGTTTCTTAATGCTAATCATGTTAACAATGAGTGGAAATAATATCACAATTGTCTTTCACTGCCGAGAAAAAATCCTTTACCTTTATTTTACCATGAAATCTATAATCTGTTTCTCTAAATCATCATCTAAACATGATCTTTTTCTTCCACCTTGACAATGCCCAATCATGGCAGCCTCGCTTCCAACAGTCTGCACCAGGGCAGGTGTGGCTATAGATTTATACCACCTGCGAGTACGGAGTGAATTAATAGCACTTTGGGTGTTCTGAAAGACGCTTTGTAAATCCAATGCAATATTATTATTATCATGCCGAGGTCTAGTGCATGGCATTTGTATGACATTTATGTTACAATATACAATTTTATATGATTATTGTGAAAAGAAACATTTTCTTATTATTCACAGTTTCTTACATTAGGACCAATTTTCTTTCACTTCTCATCTATGTGACCCTCTTTATAATAATAATAATGATTTAGTCTTATATATTGCTTTTCCAGGCGCTCAAAATTGCTTAACAATTTCAGGCATTATTCATTCGCTCCACACTGGGTGGTGGTAAGCTACTATTGCAGCCACAGCTGCCCTGGGGTAGACTGACTGAAGTGAGGCTGCCAATCTGCGCCTCCCACCATCACAAACATTCATGTACACACCACTTTCATACTAGTCAATGTGGGTGAATTGCCTTGCCTAAGGACACAACAACATTTTTTGCCACTGGCGCCCCACTGTGGCACCTGGTATTCCCAGCAGTCTCCCATCTAAGTACTGACCAGGCCCAACCCTGCTTAGCTTCTGAGATCTAACAAGATCAGACTTTGATAAGGAAGTTTCTTTATGCAATCAAACTTTCTGGAACATCAAGTTATGTTAATGTGACATAACCAGACATGTACAAAACACTCTGTACATTTATTCATGTTAAGCTCTTAAGAATCATTTTGACATCCCCAAATCACAGCTCATTATGTTTCTCCTTCTACTCTTCAACTATAGCTACATGTTTTGGTGCCAGGAATGCTCTTTTGTATAGTGGCGACAGGCAAATTAAACTTGTGAAGCTTCATTATAATTGTAGACATGGCTTATATAACTGAATTTTGGCATTTATTATAAGGTGACAAGATGGTCATTCGTTCAGTGTAAACTGCTGGAACTTGGCGGTACATTCTTTGCATACATTTACAAGTACCTCACTTTTGCATTGACTGATTTATAAATACAGTGGTTTGTTCTGATACCAATTATTATGCTGTATATCACCAATGTCCAATTTGTGGTTGCTCATTACAACACATTTCTAAGAACACATCCATTTCATATTTGTGGCCACTTTCCATTTCCTATTGAAACTCACAGTAACCACAGGAATCAAAGAGCATCGGAAACAGTTCAATGGTTTTATGCTGTGGTATGAATATGGAATGTATATCTATCTGAGCTATATGAGCAATGCCATGACCATGTTATATACTCTCAGGGCGTTTTAAAATGCAGTGTTGTATAAACCAGGGCCTCTCTCTCTGTTGGAGGCCTCTGTAATCAAGAGTCTATTCACTCACAACAACACTCATTATAATGCACACTGTTTCTCTCCTTTATTCTACTCAATTGTGTAACCCACGAACCTATAGTTTGCCATGTCACTAATCTGTCTGCACATAGCAATTACTTTATTTTAGTGGTCCTCAAACGTTCCAGAAGTAGCCTACGTAATTGGAAAATATTTGGGTTTTCAAGTTCTATTAGGTCCTATACTGAACCAACACTCAACCATGTCAGGACCAGTGGTAAAATGTGACTATGGTGGTGGTCCACTTGGATAGTGATAGAAGGTTAAAGCCACACTTTGGAACATTTCTCTGTAGAACTGTCCAGGGAAATAACATCTCCATGTAGACAATGAAATGGTGTACCCTCAACCAGGCCAAGTTACGTGTCAAATCTGTGGAGAGGAAAGCCTGCTCAGAATGCGTGAAGAGACATGTTTTTTGAGGGTCTTCTTTTGTTCAATAAAAACACAAAATGCTTTTACTGTATCCATTTTGGGTTGAAATGTTACTCAGTGGGACATTAAATAAATCAAATAAAACATTAGAATTAAAGTCCACAAGTCCACAAGTATCAGGCCTATCACTTAAGCTTGTGGTGCACCATTATACATGACAGCAAAGTGGTTTGAAGTTGCACCACAAGTTGACAGTGACAATCTCTGCTCTGTCAAGGTGCCATCTACAGATACTACAACCTTTACTCATCCAAAAGGCGCGTATTTGCGTCCTCTTTGCATAAGCTGACAAACACTCACAAAACCAGTTGAGCAGGATGACGCGAACGCAAATGTTAAACGTGTATTTGCATCTTGTAAATATTAGACAGTGGAGACCCGCTTGTGCTATCGCCGAACTTACGCCATACTGCCCTCGTGTGGCGTATAGCGGTAACTCAAGGATAGGAAACTTGGCAAGAAGAGATATTGCAAGAAGGGATAAGGGTAGGGAGGGAGGGAGACGCTACACAGCCAGGACAACAGCTTGCATGCACCGGCAAGGATGGCAAACGGATGAGGTCGAACGACGCCTGCAGGTCTGTAATTGTTTCTTAATTAATCTCTGGTGCTATGAACTTTAAACGAATTGCTTTTATTGCAGTGAGAGTGTGATTACAGAGATTTTATTTACCATAATATGTTAAAACCTAAAAATATCTGAACAAGCTGTTTGCGCTGGGTGGCATAGCATCATTAGTGTGCTTTGGTTTGGACTCAACCCAAGGTCAAGATCATAGTCCTTAGAATACTAGAATAAATTATGCAAGAAAACAAGAAATAGACAAATATTTTAATATCTTGTAAGTGCTTTATACTGGCATATATTGGCATAATGGTCTATAATGACAATAATAGAAGAACCCCGAAAACCTGAAGACTTGGTAGGGTGCTTGGCAAGTCAATCAACCGCAACTGTGTTTTGTTTTCAATCAAATATCTTAGGGCTATGAGTGAAATTAAACTTTATTACACATTCTTGCAAAATAAGGCTGCGTAAAACCCCGGGATGTGGCAGCCAATAAAGAGCGTGCTGACAGCGGCTTGCCGCATTGCCTCATGGTAGTTGTAGTGCGCTCTGACGCGGCGAGCCCCCTGGTCGCGCTATTCCAGTTGCTGTGGAGGACTACACAGCTCCGGTTCGTGCACAGAGAGGGCTTCGTTTACAGCGGTTGGAACACATTTGCGTCCGTGTGTTTCTTTTTTCTGTTGTTTTGCTTAAGTTGACATCGGCAAGAATGCAGTCCGAATCTGGAATAGTTCCCGACTTTGAGAGCGCAGAGGAGGAGTTCCAAGAGGAGCCTAAAACCTATTACGAACTGAAGAGCCAGCCGCTAAAAAACAGGTCAGTAACGTTGTTTGGCTGTGGACAGTTATTTCCCGTGCTCAGGCGGTTTTGGCGTTCAGGTGATAATGAGACGTGGTCGGGTTTGTGAGAATAGTCCGAAGTGTGCGCATTGCTTATCCATGCTTTGTGTCCGCGCACTGCACCGTCCCTGTCCAGGATAGAAACTCTTCTGTCATCCTTGCTTTTCCTCTCGCTTTAACTTATGCAACTCTAGGGTGTTGTCCTGTGCACATCAGCTCCGTCTGGAAATGGAAACGCGCCACTGCAATCAGCTGTAAAGCTACTGTAACTCCTGCTGTCAACTGGCCAAAAGGGATCTGATATGACAGGCCTATCCGTCCCATATAGCAACAGTAGGAGTCTATTTACATTGCACTCAAGCAACTTCAGCACCGCCTTCACAGTCTCTGTAGTTATTATTTAATTAGATGTAGTGTGTTCAATAGTTTAATATATGTTCTCAGATTGAGGTACAGCTTTTTGTGGCACCTGTTTTCTCTAAACTATGGTCTAGGGCTGGCTATTAGTTCAAGTCTGAATCTGATTTAATCTTGGGTTTGAGTTGTTAGACCTGGTTAACTCCTGGCCACATAGTCCAAGTTTAAACTTGAATCATTCCTGGTTTATTTTCTGATTAGATCTTGTTTAGGCTTTAGACCTTAACCGGTGGGACTAAATATATCACAACTTTTTTTCCTCATATTGATCAAGCATTATTGTCTATATGTTGTTTTTTTTTCTTCCACATTAAAAACAAATAAAAATGCATTTAATATCACTGGATTGACTGAAACACCATGTTGACCATAATCCCAATCTTGATAATTGGGATCTGCAAACCATTTCAATTCATTGCACAGCCCCGTGTGTAACTTCCGCTCTTTTATTATATAGGCTGCTTCTTGGTGTAAATAGTTATTACACTCCATGCTTCAAAGAAAGACGTCAAAACACAACATTCTAATCTATATCTGCTTGTAGACACTAATTGATTTTTGCACTGACTTGTTCCAAAGTTATTTTCAGAAGTGACACATGTAGGCCTCTCCACACTTCACAGACAACATCATTGAGCTGCGTCAAATTTCACCTTTGACCTTCTTGCGAGAACTACACAGCATGAACACTCAGATATTCCTTATAATCTGCTCCCCAACCACTGTAGCAAGTAGGCTATTGTTGAAAAGATACAAGCTAATTATGACATCAGTAGACACATTGGAATTTGAAAAACAGACAATTTTAGACTTTTGATTATTTGATTTGATTGAAATAGTATGATCTGTTTTTCATGTTTTTTATGTTTTTCACTGAACATTTGTTTCAAAATATGACAAGTCACAACAAGCCTATTAACTTACTAAAATTTCAAACTTGATTTTTATAGGAAAAAAATTATGATTCAATAAGATTCAGTGTAATTCAATGCAAAATAACCATAGTTTTGCATTGGTAGTTCTAACATAGATCGAGATCATTCTAAAACTATTCATAATTTTTATGAGATTTCCACCAGTATTGATGATTATTCAAAGGAGTATCAATAATTGGATTTCTATCTGGGTATGTGGGTATTGGCTTATGAATAAAATCATGAGAATAACCATATTGTACAAAGCAAGTGATCAGAAATGTTTAATTAATTCGCTAATTACCATTGCCAGGATTTACCGTGTTGCCAGATAGATTCTTGCTTATTATAGTGGTACATGTTGTCCTCTAAAATAACATCTAAACTTGTTTATTCATATTTAAATTGGACTAGAAACTGCAGTCCCAATGATAATGTTTTTAACCAATAATACCATAGTCATAAAACTAATTTGTTGCAGTGATTTAAACCTCATGACGTTTTGTGTTCTGTCTTTAATGAAATTTGGGAAGGAAGTGAGACTCACCCTATTTCTTCAGTGATGATATTGTCATTCAGCATGTTACACAGTGACACGCGTGACCAAAAGAGGGTGATTTATGCTTTGTCATCACACTGGTCTGTACAATTTGGGAGGACATCACCTTACATTGTTGCTTTAGCTTTAGCTTCAGGAATTTGATATTGAAAGCAATTTTTTGTTGGACCAAAAAATTCTAATCAAAAATCATGATCACACAATATGAGGAAAAAATGATGGTATTTTTTGTCAAATCACTCAGTCCAGTCTTTGAGCTGTGAAGTTTATTTATTTTTTTTTCTGTTTCTGTTTGGTCAAAACTCAACTTTTATAGAGGGGAATTGCCCTGTCAGACAACAGTCCAACCTTTAACCTAATTCAGCATTTTTAAACCAATTGCTTCAATCTTTTCATTACGCAAATGTCATTACACTGTTATGCATCCACACAAGATGAACATGGGCAGTGTTGTCTAGCTGCATCCACTAGAGCCATTGTAACAGAATCAGTTATGCTGTGTAATATTTTTATTCTTTTCATTCTTATATAGGGCTGAGTGAAATAGCAAAAATAATAATGTTTTTTGTTGTTTTTTTTAATTAAAATCAATTAAATATGGATTTCAATCAAAATATGGTTAATATAAATAGAGATTTTTTTTGAATAGTGCCATCTAACATAAAAAATAGTTAACTCCAAAGTCTGAACTCAAACCACATGCTTATACTGACAGAGGATTGCTTGTAGACCTGTAACTTGCCACCTGCTTGTCTCCATGAAGAGTTTTTGCTTTGTTCCACGGTGTGGGATTAAACTTGTCTAGCTCCATGGGGAGCAGTTAATGCCACCAGGCCAAGTTACTGGTCAGATCTGTGGAGAGGTGACCCAGCTCACTGTAAGAATGGATGTTTTTCGAGCAATAAAAACATCTGTGATTAAATGAATGTGAGAATGATTGATAGGCTGTTTACTTAAACGTCCTATATTACCCAAAATTGACTCTTGTGAGCTTACTTAAACGTCCTATATTACCCCAAAATTGACTCTTGTGAGCTGTAAGTCGTATTATAATGTTGTTACCTCCTCACGCACCTGGAGTTGTGTTTTGTTTCATTTACACATGTTTGAGTAACCCTTTTTTATTAGACTGTCTACATCTCCAAAGCTCAAAAGACTCTGTTCCACCTTGTGATGTCATGAAGCGGTAGAGTTCAGTAGAGATGGGCAATTCCAGGGCTGAAATGATCCAAATGATTCTTGTGAAGGTGTATGGAGTTTTAAAACTCACTGGAGCACTTCCTGTACACACATGACATCACAAGGTGGAACAGAATGTTTTCTGTTTGAGAGAAGAACTCAGCCTAAATATGTAGGGTTTGTGTGTTGTTTTCTGTTGACAGAAGAACTCAGCCTAAATATGTAGGGTTTGTGTGTTAAACGTGTGAATGAAAAGAAAACACAACTCTGGGTGTGTTTGTGCTGAGAAAACACCATTATAACATAGATCAAAAAACAGTGTAATATGGGCCCTTTAAAATGTTGAACTTTTGCCTGAGGATATCACACTTCCCCATCACATGTTAGTATAGTTTGCTAATCATCATGAATATTAGTTTTCTGATAGTATAACCTTAAATGACTTCTTCCCACTTGCTGTAAGAACTTTATTTTGTTGCCGAGTTCCTCATGACAGTTTGGGCTGAGACAGCACGCCAGACTTTTTTGTGCCCAATATAGACGTGAGACAGGCGGCAAACTAGTCTTCTATGCAGTGTAAATAAGCTGTATAAATTTAGCAGCGCATGTGTTAAAATGGAGAGATTTTGAGAGGCAGTGGAGTGTTTTTTTTTATGAGGCACAGCAGAGGCGATAAATAAGTTTTTAAAGCTAATGCAGAATTTTGATGTCAAGTGGAGAGATTTAAAGCCGCACTGTGGAATATTTGGGTTAATCTGCTTGTCTGCATGGAGATGTTATTATTGCTTCACTTGGAATGTTCTACGGTATATGGTATTAAACTTCATCAAATCCTGCTTAACCAATGGCATTTCAGTAACTATGGGGAAGATGAACACCGAACGTGAGAGTAAGGGTTCTTATGATTTTATCTTTGAAAATACAAGCGTCACACACCTCTACATTTGTGTGAAGAAAATGTCTTACATTTCTACAACTAAAGCTTAACTTGAAGAAAAAGCAAAACCAAAAAAAAACGTATTTATCTTTCATTTATTCAATTAAACAAATCTTCCCTGTAACTTGGCCTGGTAGCGGCGCCTGCTTGTTTCCACGGAGACCGATACCTTTAATGCCATACTGTGGAACATTCCAGGCATAGCAATAACATATGGCGACAAGCAGATGGTGAACTCTTCTCTCAAACAGTTTCATATAGTAGTGCACCTTTAAATAGTTGTGGCAAATAAATTATAAGTGTTATTGCATTGCCTTGATGTCGGAAAGATTCCTAGAGGGTTTCATCAGAACGAGACGAAGTGACAGAGACAGGTGTTGAGACTGGAGTTAGAGACAGCTTGTTCTGTACAAGTTGTGTGATAGTTTTTATGTTTGGTAAGATTGAGAAGCACAAATTGCTCGCAGTAAACACTCTACTAAAATACTACAACCTCTACAAAATGCTGTACATTATATTAAGGCCATATTACATGTAAATAAGTGCGTACTCAAACTCTTTTTGTGGTCAGAAATATTACGACCTATATTAACACCTCAACTCAGCAAGTTTCTTCATATTCACTTCTCGTTACTGATTATTGCATTTTGTGCAATTTAATATTTTTTAATACAGGAAGTAATGAAGTATCATGAGCTTAAGACACAAGTTGTGATCTGACAAGTATTGCAATAGCGATTAAAGTATGGTTCTATTCCGAGTGCTCATCGTAAACAACTCCAGAGGCATTATCATTTCAGAAAAGACTGAAATATAACCTGATAAACTAATGCAAGAATCTCGTGCATTTCAGTGTTTAGTCTAAACTACCGGTACAACAAGATTTTTCTATAAAAAGACAGGATATTTAGTTATTTGCAGAGGACATTATGTCACCTGAATAAATTGAATTTGCGATTTGATAATTATGCAAACCCAAATTGTGATTTCAGTTTAATTGCGCATTGTGCAGCAATACTTGTATTAAAACTCTTCCCTATACATTTGGGTGTTTCTGTCCTGGTTTAACCTCTTTGGAACCTGCGGGGGGAGCGATCAGCGTCCTGTCCTTGGATGATCTTATTGAGAGCACAAGTATCAAAACGTCCTGTCCCGTTCAGTGAAGGGAATTACTTCAGGGTAAAAACCTAATTTCAGAAGTGCGCGCTGCTGTATAATGTAGCTCCTATTGACTTCTAAATATTCTCGTTGTAGATGCGCTCACAGTCTTTGCTCTATTAATTTGAGCTTTATGTGGCTTGGACAGGGAATTTTTGTATCCTTGAACAACATGCAAGCAATAAACAATAGTGAATCTAAAAGTGCACTTGCACATCGAAATTACCGGGTAGTACTAAACTGGGACTAAACCAGGACTGGACCAAATCAGCTTTATATCAGGACAAAACTGAGCTCAAACCAGGACCAAACAAGAAAAAATGTGAAAGCATGAATTGTATGAATGTAACTGTATGAATTTATAAACTTATTGTTGGGAGAATTATAGTAAATATATTTTTCCAGCAAAACTTCGATTTGGTTTTTGTTCTTGTGTTACTGGTTGCAGGCTTGCAGATGTCTCCATTATTACAGATGTGTTTGCTGTGAGAGTCTCTAGGGGGCGATGCCAGCTGTTCCGTATTAAAGTGCTGTTATCAGCGGGGAGTCGAGGGATGCTGTTATGTCAGGTGTCCATGTGGGGGGGCTGTGGAGCTCAGGTCAGGACACTGTGACTCCCACACCTGTTCAAATCCAAACAAGCACAAACTCTGGCTGGACTTTACAGACTGCAGAGGCTTGGCTGTTTTATAATGTGTAAGTGCAGCGTTAGGATTATTACTCCACAACACGAAGACTGTGGGTTCGATTCCCAGACCAGATGGGCCTTCCTGTGCTGAGTTTGCATCTTCCCCCCATGTCTGAATAGGTTTGCTCTTGTTTCCCCTTCAAAAACATGCAAGTCTGGTTTCTGATCCGTGTCATTTTGTGCTATGTAATGGCAAAACATGTTAGCGTTAAAGTTGCGTATTGGTTTGTTTGTCCAGTTATTTGCATTGTAGTATTTAACTGCAGAAATAATATGAAACAGAAAAAAAACCTTTGACAGTGTTAGGAAATTTTGAACCCATTTCACCCCCATTTATGCCATCTGCCATGGTCAATCCTTTTTGCCTTTGCGAGAGCTCACAATTTTGGAAAGAAATAGATGATATATATAACAGATCTTCCAAAAAGTTCCAACTTTGTCCTATTCATAATTTTTTTAACAAGTATCAATTAGTGAGTATCTAGTTTCAGTATTGACTGGTAAACCTTTAAAATGCATTATAGTAAGAGCCGGGAGGTATTTATGTAGAGGTACAGTATGTTGTAAATGTAATGTTTGGTAACGTCATCGAGAACATGCTGGTGGACACTGAGGGGTCCTGGCCGAGGTTCAGACACGTCCCACACTGAAACTCGATCTGTAGGGGGCGCATACAGTGGACAACGTGCTCCCTCTGAACATGAGACCTGCAATGCCCCGTACACTACAAAAAAGGAATATCTACTGGAGTTAAAGGTACACTATGTAACCTTCCTGGTAGAGGGTCTGCCACTCGCTTGACTCAATGGAAATGTTATTGCTTTGCCTGGAATGTTTCACAGTATGGCATTAAAGAGAGGGTGTTGCACTTCTGCGAGGTATTCATTAACACGTATAATTTAGATCACCAGGGCATGTTTCCTTTTACTGTTCTGAAAATGCTGCATTCACAGAAAAACATATTCAAACGTTCAGTTCGTTTCAGTTTTGTTTCCGTGCTCCCCTTGTCATTCCCCTTTCAGAGCACTGTCACAACATAGTCAGAGTGCATTTAGCTAATGAAACTGCTGCACACTGCGTCAGGTTTGTGAAGTTATAGTGTATTGTTTTTGTATATGAAACAAAAACAATACACTGTTTTGTCCATGAAAAATGGCTGTGCCTAGGAGAGACCGCTAGATTACTCAAACATGCATTGATGACATATAACATCACTTCAGGCATGTTTTTGATGAGGGATTAACATGTAAAAAAGTTTAATTTTGCGTAATACCCCCTCTTTAAATATATCAATCTCTAAGCACATGATGCCACCACATAAGTTACTTAAGTTACATAGCTTTTGTTGAAGTTTTTAAAAAGTGTTTATGTTTTATTTTTTACCTAGCCTATTTAAAATTTTCAAAACATGTCTAAAATATTAACCAATGCAAAATTATCTGGTAATTTGAAGAAGAAAATCATACATAAAAAAATGAAATAATATTGCTTGTATTGCTTATATTGCTTGTATGTTAAAGTATGTTAAAACCATGAATACATGCAATTTATTTGTTTGTTACATTTTAAAAACAAAGTCAAAAGTATGTATACACTTTTCTCTTGTGATTTCATGTAGAATTTCTAGATCTCTTTTTGAAGTGTACGGTGGGGCAGGTCCATATCTTGGGACACTGTGTGGCTATTGGAGGTTTGAGGCCGGGCCCCCTCTCTCCGTCTCGCTCTTTCCTTCTCTCTCCTCTCTCCCACTTTTTCCCCTCTGTCCCCCTCTCTCTTCCCTCTGTCGTTCTTTCTTCCCCTTTCTCTACCCCTCTTTACCACCTTCCTCTTCCTCTCTCCCCCCTCCTCCCTTCTCTCTCTCCCCCTCTCTCCCTCTCTCTCCCCCTCTCCCCCCGACACACTTTCAGCTCTGCACCGACAGCGTGACTTTCACTGGGCTTCAAGGGCGGGCGGTACACCTTCAGGGAAAACAAACAAACATGGAGGCCGTGGGACTGCAAGTGTACAGACCCTATGCATTTGACTCCTTGTGAGTATCGGACCACCGCGTTTGACTTGACTTTTCAGAGGAATATTTTGCATCTCTCAAGTTACTGTTTTGACAATAAGGAGCTGCAGAGTTAGCTAAAAGTGCTATCAGATTTCAGCAAAGATTTTCTGTTTGGGCTGCCATATATGTTTTGATATTAAATATACTTTGCGTCTGCTTGCATGTCATTTTGGCCAATGTGATGTTATTCTAGATGTGAGCTAATTGCTTGTGAGTGTGCCTGGTCTATTCATATGTTCTGTCCAAATCCCAAAGCACTTTTTAAACTTTCTTGTTAAGATGGATTTTTACAAGGGAAACCTAATACTGACTTGTATCAGTACACTGTTTATTATAGAATTGAATTAGTTAAATGTATTGCATGGTGAGCATACGGTTAATTTGAACATTCATATGGCTTCGACAGTATTTAAGAAAATGTTATTGAATTTTAAGACTAGACAAATTTCACAGCGCATATTTAATTCAAATAAAAGTGTAAATATATTTCTATACTTGTCAAACTGTGTCAGCAATGTGTCCATTTCAAATTTCAAGTTTAAGACAAAAACGTCCTTAATACATGGACAGTTGACAGCCCTATTTTTAGTAGTCTTGAAGTTAAAGGTTAATGAACTGCTAGCTGTCAGTCATGTCATACATGTGTGTTACTCACAGTGGACTGATGGTGGCGCCGAGTGAGCAGACTGGGTCATGAGTTCAGTGGGTGGGACTCCTCAGCACTAAATGGCCATTGTTTTTTGAGATACACACAAACATGAGAGGTGTGTGTGAACAGCAGGCAGAAGTTTAAGAGAACAAAGAGATTTTTATACCTTTTGTCGATTGCCTTTCTATAATCAAAAGAACGAAACATCGAGACATTGTTTCATGATTATTGGCCCATTGTTTGTTGCCACTTTGAATGTGTTACTTATGCAATGACACAATAAGCTAAACAATAGAAGTTAGAGCAGACAGTATCTAATCTACCTACGTACCACAGCGATATGATAGGAATCAACTTGCTTTGTTTAATAAATATGTATAATCTGGAAAGCATATTTTAGCATATTTTGGACAAAGGATGGCATCACTATAAGCATTTTTGCATAAATGAGTTTGTATGATTGCATTAAAAAGTAATATTTAATTTGTCAAGAAAATGTTTCATAAGTTTTGTGAGACACTGACTTTCTGCACACATTGATCAAACCTTTTTGAAAGTGGAATTATTCTCAGCCTTTAATGTATGCAGTTGCTGAGATTAGGGATAATCAAAGCGTTTGGTGCTGGCAGTGGAAATGAGAAAATACTGTATTAACTCCAGTGACTCTGAAATGAGTGTGATGAAAGGAAACACACTCAAAGTACAGACCTGAGGAATTATGAACCCTCATTCACTCCATTGGTCCAAGTACAAAGGGGGACCTGGCCAAAGTAGAATCAGCTATTGATTTATTACAGGTCTTCTTACATTGACTTAACTGGGCCTTTTAAAATCTTACAGTAATATTTTTTATTTGTCGGTTCAAGATATTAATTAAGAGAAATTAATCACTGTTCGCTGTTGTTACTTAGCTGATATTAGCAGCAGGGGGGCATAACTGTTGGTCGATATATCAGGCCAATACTTGCACATAGGGGGCGACAGTAGCTCAGTTGGTAAAGTGTTTCTCCACTGATCTGACGGTTGGCAGTTTGAATCCTGCTCTCGATATGAACAGCATTGGTTGAGCGGTCAGATCCACTGACCCACAGGCTGGAGGCGTGATTCTAATTCCCACAGATGAATGCTATAGTTGTGTTCTTGGGCAAGACACTTAACCCCCCCTCGCCCCTGGTGTCTGCGTACACTGGTGTATGAATGTGTGTGTGAATGGGTGAATGCTTTTCTTGATGTAAAGCGCTTTGAGTGCCTTGAAGGTGGAAAAGCACTGTATAAAAATCTGACTATTTAGCATTTACATATTTGAACACTTTAGTATGACTTTGTTTAAGAGCGAGCACTAACTTCTCTTCTTGGTTGGTACTGGATATTGATGAGTACTCAAAACCCATATACCTGTATCAATATTTGGAACCCTCTTTTGCACCCACAGTAATTATTTTATTGTTTGTATTATTTTAGCCCATTTATCTTCAGTTCATTAGACTTGATTATATTCACACAACAGAAAACAATGCACTGGTGTTCAATTATAAAAGCCAAGATAATGTGTATAGTAAGTCTCCTCAAATCTTTTTCTGTTACATACTTTGAATTCTCTAACCTCATGTGCAGAGGGCTTCCATAATGTGATATACAAAATTGGGACAGATTACAGAGAGGTGGTATGCTCGAAGCTTGACCCTGTGTATTTGGCTGTGCTCACTATAGTGGCTAATTACTGCGATTAGTGCACAGCTGGATTAGCCAGACGGTTTTATCAGGGTTTATCAAAAGGATCTCTCTCCTTCTTCAGCGTCTTCAACACTCACTATTTTTGGGCTGGAGCTGCTCCGTCTGGGGAGAAACTGACTCATTTAAAAGATTGGGAAAGATGGAACAGCTATCTGAGCTTCACGTTCCTCTTTTTGTATTTAGAGCCTCTGTGCAACCTGCTCCAGTAGTTTAGATGCATAACAATACTACATGGTCTGGCCACATCTCATGTCCTTAATAATATATTAGGAACTCATGTGCAGTGGGATTCAGACTAAAGTACTTTATGTTTTAAGGTGTGGTCTTAAAAGTTACCATGGAGTGTACTCAATGTGACAGCAGTAGTTCAGGATATAAAAATCCTGTTACCAGCATAGCAAAATGTTGTTGTGTTCATTGGCAAGACACTTGACCCAAATTGTTTCCAGTAACTCGTGTATATGACTTTAGTATCGATGGTGGTGGTGGTAGACACAGTATGGCTGCCACATATTTGTCAGAATGCCTCAGGGCAGCTGTAAATAAATTGCATATATTAACAGCGCCTGTGCATGACAAAAGACTGAATACATAAACAACTGTAAAGTGCTTTATAGATAGAGGGAAATGCTCTGTCAGTGTTTTTGGGCAATTGCAACAAACTTACCCACAACCCAATTTCTTTGCATAAGAGAGTCATAAGAGAGCTATGTCGTCATATTTAAGTGTTCTAAAGCAAAATGTCTTTCCATTAGTCAGGTCGTCAGCCAAAAAAGACCAATACACTGAAAAGTGCAAATATCAGGCCCATCTCTAGTGGTGTGTGTCTAGACAGGAGCTCCCTGCATATACTGTACATCCAGACCATTATACACGTTACTATGAACCTGTGCATTCCTCCTTTTGATGTCATTTCATCATATTAACCTTTCTGTTCATTCTGTCTCCCCTATCTCTCTTTTCCTTGACCTCTCCCTCCTTTACCACCCTCTCACTCTCTCTCTCAACCCCCCCCCTTACACACACACACTCCCTCTCCCTCCCCTATCTCCGTTTTGCTTGACCTCTCCCTCCTGTACCCCCCACCCCTTCTCTCTCCCTCTCACACCTCACACTTTCTCTCTCTCTCCCTCTCTCTCCCCTCAGCCCCTCGGAGTCGGTCGGTGCGTCAAAGCCCCCCCTCTGCTCCTCGTCCGTCCCGTCCCGCGTCCTCTTGCGCCAACAGCTGATGAGGGAGCAGCTTCAGGAGCAGGAGCGCAGAGAGCAGCAGAGAACGCACCAGTCGTCCTCCACCCATTACCCCCAGACTACAGCCACTCAGACCCCCGCCATCAACGTCACCTCACCCCTGCCCCATGCTGCCCCAGTGCCCATGGAGGTGCTCAAGGTGAGTCCACTACTGCTGATTTCATCACACTACGACTGTACCATAATAAAATAAGTATGTTTAGTATAATTTTATTTTATTTGTTTGAACAACATGTCAATACAAGGTACATGAACAATATGTAAAAGAAAAGAGGTAATATGTAACTGATAAATTATAATGATTACTATTGATGATGTATTGAAATACATACAGAATTTTATAGAGTCCTACCCCTCAAATATGTAATATGTAACTGATAAATTATAATGATTACTATTGATGATGTATTGAAGATGCACTGTGTAACTTTTTCTGCTTGTCTCTATGGAGATGTTACTTCTTTGCCTGGGATGTTGAACAGTATGGCATTAAACTTACCTATCTCCATGGAGACAAGTAGAAGACACAACATAATTTGCCCACTTTACAGGCCAGATCTGTGGAGAGGTGAGCCTGCTCATTGTAAAAGTGCAAGGTTCTCCCCATAAACCTTTTGCAATGAAAAGTACAACTTGCAAGATAAACATTTTTTATGGCAACTCATTATAACATACATGAAATCTCTGTCCATTTGAGGGTCAACCATTGTGTTAAAAGAAAATCTTCAGGGAAACTTTTTCATGTGGTTACAGCAAATCATAGCTAGATACAGATAGATAGATAGACAGATAGATAGATATTGTAATCCTTTTTGCAGCACCATCAACCCATATATTGTGTATTATTGGAACACAGATATTTTGCAGCCTTCAGTGACGCTGTGTTTCCTAACCTAGTTTCCCAGTGTCTAAAGTAGCTCCATGTGTCACTATTGTGGTCTGCATTGTATTTATAGCAGACAGTCAGACAGATGTGGTTTTTCTTACTATGAGCGTATGTGTAAAAGGTCTCAGAAGTGAGTGAAGTGTGCTCAAATGCGTACACAGGGATTATCTTTTTCTGAGAGAATTCCTCTTTAATGCATGCTGTGCTTCCAGCCATTTGGATTTAGCCATCTTTAATCCTATTTGCTCAGCTACATTCACATCTTTTCATAGCTTTGATTCTCTGGCAGGCTAAGGGACAGCAGACTGGTCAGATTTTCTGTATGAGTAGAGAGCGTTGTGTTGAGGGAGCGCAGCAGTGTGGTAAGTTGCTCTTTTTGTCAAACTTTTATCATCGGTGCTTTTAGCTATTTAAAACTTGAGTTATATAACATTTAAAGTCATTTGTTTTCAGAAAGTTGCAAAAGTTGTAGTTAAACTAGGAATGCTTACAACGTGCGATTTGGTTCTCTTCGCACGCATTTGGTCATAAAGTTGGTCTGCAGTTTTCTTTTTGTCTCTTTGTTGACTTTATTGAATATACTCTATTTATGGTCTTAAAATGTGAAGTAGAACTAATATTCAGAATCTAACTTACTGAAATCTGGATCTGTGCATGTTGAAATATGCTCCTTTACTGCTCCTATATTGTTGTTTTATGTTTAATATAAAAGACTGTTGGGGGGAGGGATGCTTTTTTTACTTATTGCCTCCTTTTGCTAAACGTTCAGTTTTGCTGCTGTGTTTTGAACAATTTATATGTTGCTTGCTTAATGTAGAGATGTACTTTATGAATAGTTTAGTACAATTCAAGGCTACTTTTTCCACTGTCCAACTCTTAATGTTGAAAACTCTTAATGTTGAAAAGTTTTTGTTTTATGGAATTTGCATTATTGTTCTGGTCACATTCACATCCAAATGTTGTTGGTCAGTACTTGTGTAGTATTACCATCTGCTGTTTATAACTTTTTTCTATTTATTAGTTTATGCCTACTTGCTCTTACATCTTACACAAGTGATTTCTTTCCTACCCCCTAACCTCCCCTCACCATCTATGTGGCACAGGCCTATTCAGAACAACAAATGCAGTGTACACTCCTCGCTAACATGGCCTCTTCTTGAATCATAAACATTAGTTACTTACTCCATAATCTTCTGTTCTTTGAGAGATTTCACCCGCACCCTCCCTCCCTCTCTCCCTCCCTCTTTCTCCTTCTCAAACCCCCAGCTTTTGTACAATACACAAAGTTAGAGTAAGTTCTCTGGCTTACGCACATTCTTCATTGACTGAAGAAAAGGCCGCTGAGCTGGGTTAACCTGCTCCCCTGTCTGTGGGTAGATTAGCACGGGGGGTACCAGGCGGAGCAACAAGACCTCAAAAAGTGCAAACATTAAGCTTCGATGAGTTTATCTAAAGACTGATTGGGCTCTTAATTAACCAAGTGACCTCTGAACTTTGAGAGGAATAAGTACGGGATCTGTGGAGGGATCAGGAGCGCGGGGGACACAGCCTTACCACACACCAAACGCTAATTCAGGCAGGAAT
>KN472551.1:96139-123107 GCA_000787095.1 Periophthalmodon schlosseri
CATTCCTGGGCATATTTAAGAGGGAAAAATCTACGCTTTGAAATGTATGTACAACTTCCTAAAATGATATCTGGCTCCTTTTTTAAAGGATTTGTGGTGCCAGTAGAAGATTTAGTCTGTACAATAGGGATGTATAGTGAGTGTGTCTCGTGACTGGGCTTCGTGAAATTAATAGAAAAACTGATAGGATTCTGAGCAGTTATTTTAGTTCAGTGTTTTTTGGGCGGGACCCAAAGAGAGGCTCACATAAGATTATTACTAATTTGCTCATTTCCATTCACTGATTACAGAATTAACATGAAAAAAATAAATCCCCCAAAACAGTTAACACTAGTTCACGATATCCACTCACTTACCCAGTTACAGTTACAATAAATTGGGGTGAAAAAATCCTTACTGGCCTATTCCCACTGTTCCTATATTTAAAGCAGACCTATTATGCAAAATCGACTTTCCAAAGCTTTTAACCGTGTTATAGTTGTTTCCCCTTCTCGTTTACCCCCTCAAAGCTGTTTTTGGACTGATTTGTGCATGTTTGAGCAATCTTTAAGCACTTATTTTCAAGACGATATGGGCAGGATT
The DNA here is from genome assembly GCA_000787095.1 of Periophthalmodon schlosseri. Lineage (NCBI taxonomy): Eukaryota > Metazoa > Chordata > Actinopteri > Gobiiformes > Gobiidae > Periophthalmodon > Periophthalmodon schlosseri. The sequence goes on from KN472551.1 coordinate 96,722, forward strand.
TGGCAGCATCACAAAATGATTTTGGCACAAATGAAAAAAAAATCCTCTACTCACTAGCATGATGTGCAGCTTTCCATAGGAGGTGCCGACAGCTACACGGCTGTTTGCTGTGATGACGTTTACGGCAACATGAGCTCCCATTGGGCACCTCAATTTTTTAACGCGAAAGTAAGAGGACTTGTTTTTTTTATGACGTTGTTTTGGATGAATATTGCGATTTAAAATATGCAAATTATAACATAATCATCTGCGGATGTCATAGTTATAGCGATATAGCAGACGCAAACACAATAGTTCTTCTTTAAGATTTTAATAGTACATTTTTATCCCAGATGCCCTCCCTTTGCAACCATCTGTATTACTTTGACTGGAGTAAGCAATGCAAGTACTGTGATCCAGAGACACACTGTGTAATAATGTATGATGAGGTTTCCAACCAGCTACTCTCTGGTTGGTGGGTGATTGCTTAAACTACTGTGTCACTTCCAAAAATGAATATCAATTACCATTTGTTTCCATGTGTATTTGGTGTCTCCTTGTAGCATACTGTCAGCATCTTAAAGCTGAATAGTTTTTCTCTTGCATGTTCTGTTGTCTGACCTCCAGTGAATTGTGTTGGCATTTAAACTCTCCAACAAAGCGGTTTATTCTTGTAGCAGCCAAATAAAGCCTTCTTGTTAACATGTCTTTTAAAGGCCATCAAAAATATGTTTTCAGACCCACAAAAAAATAAGAAACTGCTCTTCACTGTCTCTCTGCTGTGTAAGCTAACAACAGTTGTCCTTGTTTGTCTGTTTTGGATGTTCTTAGGGTTATGTTGGCGAAGCCCTCGAGGCAGGACGAGGTTTGAAATCAAGGCGGTTAACAAAAAGCATACTGTTCTATTTTACAGCTCATGTTATGTGTTGCAGTTGTTAACAGCAACTCATTTTCTTCAGTTAACATTCTTTTTGAGTAGTGCAATTCAATATTTTATTCATATACATTCTCACTTATAAAATAGTGCCTTAGGTCAGCCTGTGTGAAATGTGGATGTCACAATATAACTAAGAATGTATGTAATATAACTAGGGCTGCCACATTGGTCAAAATTAGCAAATGAAAAAACTGCAGTTATTTAGAGGCCCACCTTCTTTCTTTTTATCCAAAAATAGACTCAAATAAATGTTTATTTTTATATTACGGATGTTTTATTACACTGAAAAAAAAAAAAAAAACTTAGAGTGAGTGGGCATCTCCACAAACCTGACTCAGATTTGGGCAGGAACAGGGCCTCCTCCTTCTAGTATCCATGGAAATGTTCCTTTGGCTATAATATTCCTCAGTATAGAAGAAAATGTATCTTTCTCCATGTTTCCAGAAAGACTGCAAACACGAAAACATCTGGTCTTTTAACCTAAAAAAAACAACCCCAATCAGATTAGACCTCTACAAACATGTTTTGAAATGCATTTATTCTTTCATTAGTTCATGTAAAATAATACCTGCTTGTATCAATATTACAGATGTGGTTATATAATTCCTAAAAAAAACAAGTTAATAAGAAGTGGCATATAGAAATATGCAAATAATTATTATTACTTTGTGTGTGCAACTCTGTAAGAGCATCAACAAATTTTGAAGTCTAATGAAGATTCAAATGTAGTGATTCTGATAAAGATTTGTGCTGAATTTTGTTCAACAGAAACTACTGAATTGGTAGTTTTCCTAGCTGTTTTTATTTGTATATTTTTATTTACTCAAATTATGACCCCTCAACCTTTTCAGCAGGTCTCAAACAATAATGAAAAATACTTTCACTTTTCAGTCCAGTTAAAAAATGTAGTGGAGTAGAAAGTGCAGATACCTGCTCTCAAATGTAGTGAAGTGAAAGTAAAAAGTATCCACTTTAAAATGTACTTAAGTAAAGTACAGATACCTATAATTTGTTCTTAAATACAGTACTTTACTACTTTTACTTCATTACGTTCCACCATTGCTTGTATACATTAATTGTGTGAATTAACCGAACTGAACTAAACTGAGACTTGTTCCGCTATTTTTTTTTCAGTTTTGACCCCATACACTCACCCTATCTATCGGTGCATTGATTTGAAAGCAGTGTACAAAAGCTACAGTGTGTGGATGATTGGACGTTCTGTCTACAGCCCTCAGGCATTGCACTGAATCCAGACCAGTTAATTATTAGGGATCATTTAAGGAAGGCCTTGGAGACAGAAATATTCTGTACAAGCCAAATATGCTACATTTGAGCACATTTACTTACATCCTGGTTAAAGGGCTGAATGATAATATAAACATAATGTGGTAGTAGTGATTGTTCTCATATTGTATCTGTTACATGTTACATACAGAACTAACTAAAGGGATCACTTGTCTTTAAAATATAGCTGGAGTGGTCTGAATTACAGTGGTGGAATATAACGAAGTACAAGTAGTAAAGTACTGTACTTTATTTAAGTAGACTTTAAAGTGGATATTTTTTACTTTTACTTTCCATTTGAGATCATGTATCTGTACTTTCTACTCCACTACATTTACACTGGAATGAAAAGTAAAAAGTACTTTTCATATGATTTGAGGGGTTATTTTTACCATGTTTGTGGTAACATCCAGACTACTGTTTTTGAGTTCAAGTTTCGGCTTTGAGCAAACAAAAATTAATACACAAAATTCATAAGAAAAATTAAAAAGTTGATTCGTATTGCTTCTGTTGACCAAAATATGTATAATTTAAATCAATATGTATGTAGTGACATTTAACACTTTAACAAATTAACACTTTTTACTCTTAAAGTACATTTTTAAACAGGTACTTACAGATATTTTTACTCAAGTAGATTTTTTCATGTGATACTTTTACTTTTACTTGAGTAACTTTTGACCTCTGTATCTATACTTTTACTTAAGTAAGAAATTTGAGTACTTCATCTATCACTGTTGAAGTATAGGTTTAGCAGGTGGAGATGTGACTTTATAAAATGTAATGTTACGGTTATTGTTTAATATGGGTGGGACAAGATCTCGTGCCACAAGATATCACAAGATAAAATGGTGCACACGTGAGGAAAATGATCTTGTGAGATTTTTATCCATGTGTTTACTTTTGGATTTGGACAAAAAGGGATTGGTGAGTTACACCTCTTAAGAAGCCCTGGTTTGTAATAAAAAAAAAGAGTGGCCAAAATTGTTAACTGGGTTGCTCAAATTATGTTTTATAAATTGTCCTAAAACCTTGATTTGTGTCGTGAACCCAATCTCGTGTCTCCTCTCATTTTGCCTCACCCCATTCACAGTTATTGACATCATGAGCCAACAACAGAGAAATCCTTAATTTTCTTTCATTCACATTCACACCATTTAATAGAACACCATTCACTTTGTTATCAGCTTTACAAAATCAAACTTCCAGAATGATAAGAGTATGACTTGAAATGACGAAATTTTGCTTCTTAAATTGAAAATGGCAGTTATCCATTAACCAAAAACTTTAACATTTCAGCCAGTTTCTATCTACAAGTCCCAGAGGAGATGGGGCAGTTAGTTCCACTCTTAATTATCACTAAATAATTCCAGCCTTTGTTATATCTTCAAAATATGTTTGATTAGTTGCTTTGCCCTAACTACAATCTCATTTGTTTCCAGGGCTGAAGAAACTATAGCTTGCAAGATCAGCCTGTGTTTTTATTACAGTTTTTATGGGCTTTGCGTTTCAAGTCATTAACACCTTTGTGCCTAATTTAAGCTGTAGACAGACACATCACTGTACTGTGCATATGCTGCCTGTCTCTGTGTGAAAGACTGGAGCCTCTATATTTAGAAGTAAAGGAATATAAAGAGTTGATTAAGAATACATAGAAAGGTATAAAAAACATCTGTATTGGTGATTGAACTGGAATCACAGTTTGAATGGTGGAATAAGCAAAATCCAAATATTACAATTATTTAAGTAACATTATTTTTCTCTGCAAACAACAAAATATTTTATTGTCTTTTATTATGTTAAAAAACAGCTTTAGTTTCGAGTTGACCTTTACAAACACGAAATATACGTGATTATTGGATTAGTTTAGAAGTGCGTATTTCAGTCTTCTCAAATATTAATGCTCTTGGAAGTGTTGACAACATGAACTTTAAACAGACCTATGACTTTGATTAAAACATACATAGCAATTGTAAACGTAGTGCTTGTTAGAAACATCATAATTTGATATTGTACTCGTTAATGTCAAATTTTGGTTTCCATGTGTTTATTTTTAGCGGACTTAGTTAAAAAAACAAAATGACCCAGGATCAGCCTCAGTTAAGCTCCTTCGTTGCATTGTTAGGCAGTAATTATGCTTTGGTAACACACCATTTGTGAACAGAATTGGGTCGCTCACTGCCAAGACATTTGAATTTGATGAGGTCTTCAGCCGTTTAATGTGTGAAACGCATTATCAACATTTTGTCAGTTTTATTGCATAGTTGTTTTTCTAATAGACAAGCAGAATGTGTGTGTTTTAATTAGCTGCTTTTGTGGTATGGTGTTGTAATTATAGTCCGGTAAACCTTGTCACTAATAGAAATGAACAGGTTGAACTCTTCGGTTGCATCACAGCGTAAAGCTCCATTATCCGTAACATTTATTCTATATTTAAATAAAGCAAAATCTACATTCCCCTGTGTCCAAAATCTACCATGTGTAGTAAAATAACCAAACTACTGATACAAACATTTTGAACATGTATGTAACGTATAGGCCTGTTCCTATTTACCTTACACTTATTCTTATTTACTTTACACTTAGTCAGGTAGTTAGTTAGATGACTCCTGCTCCTTTGGGATTTCATGACAATTTTATTTTGCAATTACTTATATGTATAGACATTATAATATAAAATAGAAAATGCAGTTTTACACAGACTTCCATTACTGTTCACCATTTATTACAGTGTGAATGAAAGTGAATCAAACTATATATTCTTGTAATCAATTTTTCTTAATTATGATCAAAGTAAAATTGCAAAGTACCTGTCTTATAATAACTATAACTGTAAATTTGAAAAATAATGCCCCCTCTTCCCTCTATCCTTTCTCGCCCTCTCCAGTGCCTAAGGTGCTCCGCTTGTACCTGGGGGTTGAATGCTAATTTGCTAACGTGGCTCACATGAGGCTAACCTACTGCACAGTGCTGCCTCACATGAGCACTAAAACACTTTGTCCCTTGTTGAGAAGTGGAGCTGTTTTGTCGCACAAACAAAGATCTAATTGATCACTTTATTGATCAGTTAGTTGTGTTAATACAAACATTTAACACATTTTGTGCAACATTATTTCAATTTTTTATTAATTCAAGTCTGGCAAGAAACAACAACAAAATACATCTAAATAACAGCATACAGTTTTACACAATTCAGGTTCATTCTACTTTTATATTTTGTTTTTTAATGTATTTCTTTTCACATAACAGGAAAATATGAGCAAATATGATTCTCAAAAAAAAAAACATTAAATCATCTATTAATACTTTTACTACTACTACTACTACTACTTTTAATAGCATGTGGTATTTTGATCGGTAAATACTATTATCATATTTATTAGAGGCTTGGAGAATGTTTTGAGGCTCCTAAATATGCATGCATGAAATATTAGCCTAAAGCCATCTCGATTACCTTCCAAAAGTTTGCCTATTTCCATGATACAAACACATTTCAGATTTCCACATTTGCAGGCTGCTAGAAAATACTGAAAAATATATTTACTGGAGCTGGAACTAACATTTATTTTAGTAGTCAACTAGTCAGAGATCAAATTTATGAAATTTATGACTAGTCAAACAGTTATTTCTATTGTACGTTGATAGTTTTAAAATACATTATCAACCACATGATTGCTTTTAGATCTGAATTTTTGCATTATTTTTTGACATTTTGTTTTAATGTCTGTGTAATCCCTCAGGCGTCCAGATATGATGAGCAAAAGAAGAATTCAAATCTGTCTACTGGACATTTTGATTTGAAATGCCTTCGATAAAAAAGGTATTTTGGGTTGCAGTTTGGAGTCTGTCCAGGCAACAATTACAATCATCAAATACAACCACTATTAGTTGATTCAGCGTTAAAACTAATATTTACCCTATCAGTATAATTTTGTTGTTGAAGCACTCTGACTATCGAGCAAGTTTAAAAGCGGTGGAGCCCGAGGCAGACTTCACTGAAAGAGGTGCTCACTGCAGCACAAAGGCCTTGACTGTTTTTAGCCCGTCCTGAAATCAAGTGATACGCCGTAAAAGAGTAAATCCACATCTCACGTAAAACAACGGTAATTTGAAAAGGCTCATTGTCTCATAGAGATGGCTGACAACGTGCATAACTAATGAACTCCGCAGGCCTTTAAAAGCTGAGCCAAAGGATGAAGCTCAGACTTCCACTGCAGCAGACGAGGACGGAGCTGCAGAAGTAACATAGTTTTACAGTGCTAGTAAACAATACGTTAATTTACCATAATGATGCTCGAGATGCTCGGATATCAACCTTATGAGGTATGTTGAAATGGATAGTGGATACGTTAAGGTAATATTGTGTGTCTTTTGTGTCTTGCTTTATTGTTGTCTTTGGCTTGCGAGAATTTTGTGGCGAGTTGGCAGGTTTTTACTTGCTGTTGTTTACATTTTAGTGTGAGTGGAATGGGTAATAAGTGAAGTGAGTTGGCACTTAGATTTGAACCTGTTTCATACTGGTGGGTGGGCAAGCCTCAACCCACTGTGGCACTGTTGCCTATTTACTTTACTGGTGACTGACTACAGTGTTTGAATGATTTCGAAACCTGGCTATGCAATTTGATTATCGGGTTTCAGATGGCACCAGTTATGATTTGTGATGTGGTTGTATTACAGTATAACTTGATATAAAAGAGCAGATTCATAATGTTTGCACCGTCTGCCAAGGTACCTCTTGAAATCGAAAAAAGGTTTATCGGAAGGGAATTGCTGGTAAAATTGAATAGGTTGTCCTTTTGTATAGTTCTGTTAAAATCCCTATATATATAATTTGTACATGAATACCGCCCCCTCCTCTCCCTCGTCTGAGAGTGTGCGTTAACACATTTTATTACCGTACTAATCAACATTACTTCCCTCTTCTTTCTTCTGCACAGGTCCAGACCCACCTGGAGAACCCCACTAAGTACCACATCCAGCGCTCGCAGCAGCAGCAGGTGAAACGTTACCTGGGGAAACTCGGCTCTCAGGCCCTGAGCTTGCCCTGCCCCAACCAGTCCTCTGACCACGGGGGCATGCCGCCAGGGCCGGGCAACAGCGCCCCCAACAGCCCTATGGCCTTACTGACCCTCAACTCCAACTGCGAGAAAGAGGTATGTTAGTCCTAGGGCTGAGAAATGTAATGGAAAATCTGATCACTGTATTGAATATTTCAAGAACACAACATTACATTACGTGTCAAAGTCAAAGGTTGGTCCAAAAAATCATAAACCAGATACTAATCGATGCCCATGCTAAAATAAAAGGACATGTTGCATTGAACAGGTTTCGATGCTCAAGACAGTTACATAAGTAGAACAAAGTTGAGCCTATATGGAATAATTTTAGAATCCACATGATAATATTAAATAAGCTGTTACATGTCATTGAAAATTAAATCCTACTGAGTGAAAAATATAGTGTTTTTATCTTCCTTTGTTATCAAGTGTCAAGTTTGGTCCACAGTACCAAAATAGACTTTGAAATTCTAGTATTGTGACAACGCTTATCAAAACTCAGAAAGACTACAAAAGGACCATACAAGGGTTGGATACTCAAGACCTGAGCAGCATCTTGATATATTACATTTCTTGTTGTATAAGTATTACATTACCCGATACTGCTATAATGATCGTGATAAACACTAAATATTGCACAGTCCTAAATTTCTCCAATGCTGTATTTATTAGATGGACGATGTAATTGACGACATCATTAGCCTGGAGTCCAGTTACAGCGATGAGATCCTTGGACTGATGGATCCAGGACTTCAGATGGCAAACACTGTACGCACTTTCTCATTGTTCAGTATTTAAAATCTTTTCTAATAATTTAATACTATGCTGTGCTATAACATTGGTGTTTTATGTCTTCTTTAGATTCCTGTGCCAGGTAACATCATTGACATGTATGGTAACCAGGGAATGCCCCAACAGGGACTACCCATCAGTAACTCCTGCCCAGCCAACCTGCCCAACATCAAAAGGGAATATTCCGGTAAGCCACAGTTTCATTCATATTTGTAATTTGATTGTTTTATGTTTCTCTTCTACCTCAACAAAATACATGATCCATTTTTGTTTTCCACAATTTTTCCCCCCACTGTCTAAAATATCACTTAATATTTTAGACAGTAATTGTACATCTATAGTACATGGCCTCTATAGTAAATGAAAAAAAAAAAAACTTTAATAGTGTTTAATAGTATTACAATTTAATGAGACATACCGGTAGTTTCTTCTAAAATGTTTATGATGTAATTCTTGGTCTTACTTATACTTGCACATCTATAATTATGATGTCCATTTATAATTGATTAAACTTGACATTCCCGTTCTGCAGCGTGCATGCCAACTCCCTACCACGCAACTATGTTTTTGCTTGAAATTAATAAATGAAAAAAATCTATATGTTTGTGCATAATATAACACTAAAAATGCATTTGCTCCTTTTACAGTTTCACAATCCCCTGCCATCATGCACATGCTGGACAAGTCTGGATCCTGTGGCAAATACGACAGCTATCAAAGACCTGAAGGGTTCCCCGTGGGTACGTCCGATTTTCACTCCAACTTGTCAAAACACAGAAATTGTTTTAGACTAAGGCTGTCAAAAATCATTACCAACATACTAATTTGTACAAAACTAGAAACGAGATACTCATTCGAACAACAGGACCAAATGAGACCTTTTATGAATGGTTTTAGAATGGTCTATTGTTTTTATCATCACTGTGGTATTGAAATTTGAATTCCTATAGCCTTCTCCTTCGAAATCAAGTTTGAAATTTTAGTATTGTGACAGCACTGGTTTAGACTTTATTTAGCTTTGCATTGTCATTGCATCTCCTCTCACTGAATGTTGTTTTTCTGTAAAACAGAAGTCCGGGCTCTAGCGAAGGAGAGGCAAAAGAAAGACAACCACAACCTCAGTGAGTTCAGAGGACATTCTGTTCTAAAGGGGAAAAAAAACACTTTTGTCTTAAAGAACTTATATTAAACTTTAATTTCTTATTCTTGCAGTTGAGAGAAGAAGGCGGTTCAACATCAATGATCGCATCAAGGAACTGGGTACCCTAATACCAAAATCCAACGACCCGTGAGTTTTTTTTTTATATCAATCGTAGTGATTTCTTTAATAATTAGTAAAGTGCTTTTTCTGGTGTCTAGTTATAAACACATCACATTTACATTTTATTTATTGTAAACCACAATATTGATCAGCAACAACTTAACAAAAGTGCTTCAAAATGCAAAAAAAACTACTAAACTGATTATTTGCTGTTACATAAATGTATTCTAGACTGTTGCGACCCTGTAGGTAAGAGTCTGCATATTTTTGGCCTTAGTGAAGTTAATGAATGCTTGAACATGCATTCATACGTATGTGGGTTCGCCTCTTCACAGATATGACCTGTGACTTGGCCTGGTCAATGTATGCTTGTGTTTCTTAGTAATAAATACGTTTAAAGAGATACTGTGAAACATTCCAGACAAAGCAATAACATCTCCACAGAGGCAAACAGTCAACAAGGCCAGATAAGTGGTGTAATAATTACTCAAATGAACATTAGAATTCTCAATTTAACTTACTTAACCCGCGTAAATGTGTACTGTAAGTAGAATTTCATTGTACTAAATGTTTCAGCGTTAACATTGGTTCAGTGTTGGCTGCCTGGTTTAAACAATGTGTCTTGTGTTGAAACAGGGACATGCGCTGGAACAAAGGCACCATTCTCAAGGCGTCAGTGGACTATATCAGGAAACTCCAGCGGGAGCAGCAGAGAGCTAAAGAGCTGGAGACCCGGCAGAAGAAGCTAGAGCATGCTAACCGGCATCTCATGCTGAGGATACAGGTACAAAGATTACTGAAACCCCAAATGTATTTAGGGAGATAAGGGATAGCATTTCCTAGCATTTTTCTGTGTTTTTCTTAGGCAGCATCTGAACATCGTGAGCCAAATTATATTCCCTGTAGGGCACCCCTTCACTTGGCATAAGAACTGCATCAAAAGTAAAAAATAATAATATATAAAATTAGGACCGCTTTTTGATACCAATATTTTTAGTACCTAGAGAGAGTAGAGCCTTTACTCATTTTAATAATTCAATGATTCAATGTCCTAAGTAAGGTGTACATATAGATATATTAGAGTTAGTAGCTTACCATTAGATATAATAAAAAACAGCCATAGAAATATGACACTTAATTCCCTAATACTAAATTACTGTGCCTAAAATACATATTCACTGACACCTCCCTTGTTTCTTACAGGAGTTAGAGATGCAGGCTCGTGCTCACGGTTTGGCCATCGCCTCCTCTGCACTTTGCTCAGCTGAACTCGGGGCGCGACAAATCAAACAGGAGCCCACTATGGAGGACTGTCACCAGGACATATACACGCTCCACCCCCAGCACCACCAGGCCTGCACCCCCGACCACCCCACCTCTCTGGAGCTTAGCGACGGCCATGGCAACTACCAAGAGTCCAGCCACTACAGCGTCCACAACAAGGCAGGGTCCAAACTCAACGATATCCTCATGGAAGACACGCTGTCCCCGGTGAGAGGGGGCGACCCGCTGCTCTCCTCCGTCTCCCCTGACGCTTCACAGGACAGTAGCCGCAAGAGCAGTGTGAGCATGGATGAGAATGAGCAGGCCTGTTAGCACCCCCTACTGGACAAAACTCTGTACAACCACTCGAGTGTTGAGTTGGGACTGTTCTGAGCTGCTGTAAAGAGTCGCCCTTTCCTCTGTTTACATGTTTGTTAATATGTATGTGCCCTCTACTTTTATTTCAAGGACTGATTTTTTTATGTGTAATGCTTTAATCAAAATTTTATGACAATGAGTTTTAAAAATAGTTTTTATATTTAAACAAATATAGATTTATCTCTGCATAGAGGTTAGATTGTGCTATTTCTACTGATTCCAAAGAATCTAGATAAGTTATAAATCGTGGTCAGAAATGTAGATATTCTGCTTTCAAATCACTAGCAATAATTATAAATCTATTTATTGAAGTATCTTGCTTTACACTCCTTGTGTCTTAGATTGAACTTGAATGTGCCAATGCCTTATGAAGACATGTAACATGGTTGTGCTATGCACATGTCACTGAGGTCATCAGAAATCAGAAATGAGGTTTAAATTTGTATATTCTTTAATCAGTTGTAGATTTGATTTATTTATCATTCTTGCATTTCTCTTAAAAGTTAATTTATATCAAGATAATTAATCATTTAAGTATTTAATTATTAAAGCATGTGAAATCAAATCTGAAATTACGATCCAAAAGTCAACAAACAGTATATAATATGTGCATTGAACTTCACCTATAGATTTTCACTGCCAAAAACACAAAAGCACAAACATCTTCCTGTAGACCATTAAATCACTATATGTTATTTATAGAGAGGTTTTGGGGGTTGATGAATCTCAATATATAAATTGTCAGATTAATATACAGGTCTAATCAAACTGGTCAAACCAGAAAAGCACAAACTACTGTTTGCTTTTCATTGCTTTCTTTTTCATGTTACTGTCCATCTAAATCTTTAACTACTGTTTTTTCTCTGCTCACTGATCACTTGTAAATGCCAGGAGTATAAGGAGACTGTTTGGAGATTTTGTATCTGATGCATTTACGCCATTCAAATACACAGTTGTTATAGTCTCACACTCTATTATCATCTACTACTCGTGGGTTTCAGGGTGATGAAAATTTGCACAGTTGCCATAACAATTAACAACTATTATATTCTTTAAATAGCTGAGAGTACTCAAAATGGTTTATCTATCTTTTGTCTACTCAGCATCTACAGGACACCTATAATCAGGTCTCTGAAACTCATGAACATGTTGATGATTTATTTTCATGTAGCACAATGGAAAAATGCCTAGTTGGGTTTAGCTGCCCAGTCAGTGCTAGTGTTGTCAATTTTGAGACTCGATACTCGATACGGATTTGGATACTACAGTGATAGTAAAACACTCCTTTTTAGACAATGAAATGTATTTTTCAACACAAAATAATAGTAGTTTTTTACTATATCATGTGATCTTGCAATAGTAATGTTAAGACTAAGACCACTCTAAAACGTTTCAGGAAACATCTGATTTGGCTTTTTTTATGGGATATTTCTCAGTACTGAGTCTTGTTCAAATGAGTATCTAGTTTCAGTGCTAGTTTTAATATCGATTAGTATCTGATCAATAATTTTGACAACCCTAGCAGTGCACAGCCTGTTTAACTATGCAGTGGCCACATTTGTGCCTGGGTGACCTCCACACAAATGAAGAGATTTCACATTTGTATTGATTTAAGTGCCTTATATTGCTTCTGTTACCGTAGCGATTTATGTTTTATACTTTTGAGACAAAGAGCCGCTGAGACTTCATTTAAAGCTTTGACAAGTTGTTTCTTTTGCTAAAGGTTAAGTTACACAGTGATGGCAGTGCTCTGTAATAGACTGAATATTGTTGACACTGTTTGCACGAATGTAATGTAGAAGTTATTGTCAGTGCCAAAATGTGTTGCCAAACATAATACACTGGATGTTTATAGCCAAGTAAGTCATTTTGAGATGTCTGAAAATGTGAAGATCGATAATTACGGTAATATTGATTATACCCAAAACTGTCTGTCCATGCAAACTATTTAAATACTTTTCTATGTATAAAGTAGAGTTGTCGGTTGTAGTCTTGAAAATAAGCACAATATTTGAAAACTTGCGTAACATGAAATTTGATCTCTGGTGAATATGACATTACAATATGAGTCTGTCCATTTGCATCTGTTACACTTTATATGAAATGAATGTAGCAATAGAAATGGTAGTATTTTAGTGCACTGGATACAAATTATTGAAGTAAAACTCACCAATACATCACGTGGAAGCTCTTGTGAGAAGTATTAAAAGTTTATTTGAATATTTGTACAGACTGCTGTTTTTCTTTGTTTAATCATTTCAAATTAGGAGAGAGTTCGCTGGTCCACATCTGGTGAGCTTGAGAGAGAATGTCCTTTTCTATGATATCATGGAAGATTTCTGTAAAAAAATAAAATATAATCAAGGAAAAACACTTCTTACGACTGGACATAATGGGGAGTTTACATGACAACTTATTGATTTATGTTATGTATACATTTAAGTAAATATGGGTTTTGGGTTGGGCCTAGTTGGCCTAAATAATTTGTTGACATGGTACACAAGAAGTGAATCAACTAAAAATATGGATGGATAGCATTTGTGTTTCTGTAAGTCGAAGAATACAGCAGTTTGTTAATATTTATTATTTCAAATTGAAGACATAATACAACACTGTAATCATTTATTACCATGAAGGCTTGACCCCATTTTGCACTGGATACATTTACTCATCCAGGACTAGAATAGAGGATGATTCTGTAATAGAGGACTACAGAGGATAGAATATATCAGATTTTTGGTGACTGCTGTATTTGGATGAATTTGAATGTTTGTTTTTTTTTAATAACTTTAAATCGTCAACATTATCTCTTCTTTATCACATTAGTTTGCCCTTTTTTGCATAATTCTCCTTGTCACAATCTGTACAGCTGTGAATCAGAAAGAAGTCAGATTACACACATCAGATATAACTGTTTACATGACATTTCAATAACCTAATAACTCTAGAAATCAGATAATGATGAGATTTTTGGTGTGCATGTAAACACAATCACTGTTTGTACCTGCTTGTCCTAACCCGGTGGGGAGAGGCATCCTGGGAGATCCCCCTGAGTGTTTCAGCCTCTCACTGAGGGACCTGTGGATCAGGTCCAAGGTGCAGTCCTGGTGCCACAGGGGCAAGTGCAGCCCCTGCATGCACCTGACAACACGCCCCTTCTCCTCCGCAGACAGGAGCCCTCTTAGGTGAGACACGTACACCATGAAGCACATGTCTATGTTCACTGCCTCACCGTGGAGCAGAGCCGGCAACACTTTCTGTACAATTAGATGGATAAATACTTTGTTATTTTGTCTGTGCCTTATAAGAAAAAACAATGCACAAATCTATTCAACACAATACAAAGCACCAAAGTTACTGAATAATTTGTTAATTTATTTGATGAATACTGTAGCATTCTGGTATAAGGAAACACGCCAAATTTCTTCTGGTTGTTTATTTCCTGAACACAAGGGCTACTGTAGGCCGTAACCCACGCCAAAGCAAGAGCAAAACAACAGCAGTCTCAACTCAGCAGAGCCAGTCTCCAAAACAGACCAGTAACTGACGAATAAAACCTTCACATCCATTTGTCGGCATAGCAACAAAGTGTCACATACAAAAGGAGTTACAACAACAACAACACATAAACAGTTACAAGAACAACAAAAGCTGTCAACTCTGAACTAAACACAAAATATCAGATCATCATTTCAGTAGCTCCAGCTAATTTGCATAGTTGTGGGTTTTCAGTTTCCTGGTTTTGAGAACTGCTGGCCATTTAAAACATAGAATATTTTGTTTTGTATTGAATTATAGTGCAGTTGTGCCATCATTCTGAAAACAGCCTTTGTTTCCCAAATCCTTATGATTTTCTGCATCCAACAACTTTACAAGAGGGACAAAATGTGCACCTGCTGCCTGATGGATGTCACCTACAGATTTATTTCAAATGTTAGTCTTCCAATTCTTGTGAGAGTTGCCAAACTACAAAACTAGATCAATTAACAATGCTACCTTTTAGTACTTATAAATTCAAACTTTCAAATGTACATTTCCCTATTTACTTAAATGCCAAGTTTAGCCTTCAAAATTCCTATGATTATATTGTGAGATCTATTAGGCTAGTTGTTGGGTTAGTTGGCTTTTGGGTGAGAGCCTATCAATTCATTCATAGTGAAGAGATTGAATTGTTGAAGTTATACTCAGATACTTAGCTTTATCACTAAATGGATTAAGAGACCATTTCGAGTTGTGGGCTGATCAGGTGCCCGAAGTCCACCAGTCGGTCCAGGTCATCTTCCCACAGGTTTGGAGCGAGTTCCTCCAGCATGGTTTCTATGGCGACGCGGGTGCAGGCAGAGGCAGCGTCGGAGCTCTGCAGTTTAGAGTCCAGCATGTGTGACCCCTCAGCCTCCAACAGCTCAAACAGGCCGCGGTGCTTCATCAATGCCATCTTGAAAATTTAAGGAAATTACTATTATTGAATTGTACAGTAAATAACTCATACACATACAAATTCTGTAAAAAGAATGACAGTAAAAGTGTTATCCATGCATGATTTAATGCTATATAAACCAGTTGTGCAGTCAAAATCAAAAATAGAGGTTCAAAATGTCAAGATGTAGAGCTTTGAAGATTGTAACAAGAAACATTGTGTCTTCACAATTAATACAATTACTGATTAATTGTAACACAATAGTTTGCTTTCTCTTCAAGATGAGAAAACAAAATCTCATCTTGAAGAGAAAACAAAATCCTTTGTAAAAATGGTAAAAATCAGTTTTTATCTTTTCTAGTATTACATGAAGATCCAGTACTGGCATTGTGTCATTTATATGATTGTCATTCTAAAATGTTTTACTATGATATAGGCCAACCCTTCTAAAATATAAATCAGTTGTAAAATATATTCAGTTGAAGTGGTGTAAGTTCAAAATGACATCAGCAACATTATTACTTCAATTAAGGTAGCCCATATAAAAAGCAATATTCATGTATGATGCCATATGTTAAAGTGGGACACAAAAAGGACATACAGGTTAGTGGTCATCAAATTTATTTTTTTTTTTGTTTTCTTTTGGTGTTACACTCATGCATCAATTGCACCTTTAATATCTCAGCCATCCCATTGGAGAGCTGTCTTGGTGGAAGCGTCTGGAAGAAGGAGCGGTCTAAGAAGGTAGCTACGGGCGGCACATAGCTCCCCAGTTTATTCTTGCCTCCTGCAAAGTTGACTCCGGTTTTGGCCCCTACGCTGGCATCAACATAGGCCAGCAAAGTCGTGGGCACTCTTATGTATGGAGTCCTCCGTCTGTATAAAGATGCAGCCAAACCCACCACATCCAGGCAAACTCCGCCCCCGATGGCTATGATTGGCTCAGAGCGTCTGTCAATGTTAAAATCATGGACTTCTTGCAAGATCTTGGTGACCAGTTCTAGGGACTTGTTCTCCTCTGTGGTTGGCAGTGGGAGGATTTTGTATACAACTTGTCTTGCTTCAAAATATTCTCTTACTCTAGCTCCATAGAGTTGGTGCACTGTTTCATCAATCACAACAAAACGTTTAATAGGTTGAGGCTTGGCAGTACTACTGTTGTTGAGGTCTTCATTGTCAAGATGGCCCCAAAGAAGTGTGTCATTCCTGGGATTCAATGAGTTCTCACATTGGACGACTTTGTAGGTGAAAACAATTGGACTGACCACTGTCCAGGAAACTCCATGATCAGATTTTGTCTCATAGCTGAAGATGAACAAAATACAGAAAATATGTTATGGTGCATGTGTTGGGACAAGCTATTGAATTAAATTTACTGAATAGGTGTGGCTATACTTCAACTTAAATGGTACATTATGTAACATTTCTGGTGAGGGGTCTCCATGGAGAGGTGTCCTCGCTCATAATAAAAATACATGTTTTTCAAGGTATTTTTAAGCAATATAAACGCCTGTAATAAATAGATCATTTTAATGCCATACTGTGAAAAACTCAAGTGAATAGAAGTCAAATAGTGCAAGACGGTATTTAATAACCATTGTAGATGTAAGAACTATACTACTACTAAGTTCAGTTTGTGGTGCTACTTTTACTTGAGTAATATTTTGAGTATTTAAAAGTTACTAGTCTTCCTCTGTAACATTCTGTACATATTTTACATGAGTGACCACTGCTTAAAATAGAAAAGTATGTCAGTCCTTGTATTATCATGTATCAGATATCAAACAGCACATGCCCACTCACTACATAGGAATATTATTAAAGGGGGATAAGCTCCAAGAAATAAAATTCTATGCAAACATCATACTGATTTTAAGACATAAATACTTGCTTTTTCCGTAAAACATTTAAACATATATTCTTTTTTTTTTAGCTTTTTTTTACTCACATTTTTGCATCTGAGAGCTTTCCTTCAGTCAACTGGTCATCCTCACTTTGTCGAACCCATGTGCCCTTCACTTGGAGCAGATTGAATTTTGTTTGCAATGGAGCAGGGGGGTTATCTACAGGCATGACTTCGGGATCGCGGTCCCCATACATACAGCCACACTAACATTGCTCCTGCATATCCCATGTCTAGGAAGTGACGTCTGAATGTTAGCCTAAGTGTCCTCCATTGCCCCAATACATCTCGTCACTGTAGGGCTGTTAATTCTGTTTTGTCTTGTTAAAACAAATAAAATGTTTTTCAATATTAGTTTCCTCAAGATAAACAAGACAAATGTTTTTAATTTGTGCCATTTACCACAAGAAATTGGTCAAGTCTCTTCAGTCTGACTTTTGCTCCAAACTGCTCCAAATTTAACAGTAAATTTCATATCATTAAAAAAAAAAACCTGCATCTGAATCTGGGTTCAAATTTAATAAACTGCGCAGCTCGATAGTCATATGAAATAAATCCTCTTGTACACATTTAACATTAGGCATTTATTCATAGAGATGCATTTTTTACAATAATGACCAACCTAATATAGCACCACCTATAAGCTCAATCCCCATAAATCAAGCAATGGTGAAAAAGTAGAAACAAACTACATGATTTGAATCAGGTAATTATAAAATGAATTACATTAGCTCATGTTGGCAGTGAACATTTTCACTTTTTCATCTTTTCTACATTTGATAATATAATAATATGTACTAAAATAAAATCAGGTAGTGTCCTCAGTCAGATATACAGTGGGGGAAATGAAGTGCTACCCATCAGTGTTCCCTTTCCTTTGGCATCTCTGCTCTTATGTGCACACATACAAAAAGACTGTTTACATACTGTGTGTAAATGTATCTACTGTACAGGGAGAATTAAAAGACTAGGCAATAAAAGAAAAATCAGGTTTATTTACAAAACAATAACCCCCTAATAAGAGAATGTTTGGTTAAGCTAATGGAAATGTGAATAGGTTGCATTCACGTGACGCCGTAAGAATCCATTTCAAACGGTTCAGGGTTAAAAATTAAGCTAGAATCAGAATTCTATGGTAGAGTTTGCCCTTAAACTTTCTTAAAGGTTTACGTATCTAATTACAGGGCAAATCCATATGAAAAGAAAGCGTCACAAAAATCATGGCCTTCTTTGACAACACAAATTAATAAAGTTAAAATAAAATTCATTTCATCACTAAGGCGTGAAATGTTGTCAGGTGATAGGACTTTTAGCTACAAGATTTATTTGGCAAAAAATAATAATAAGGCTTAACTTGCTGATGTAATCCCTCATTCGTCCAAGAGCAGTCCGTGGTAGAAATGGTTTCATGGGTGAAAATTCAAGACATTTCGGCTGCCATCCGGAAGCCATTGTTTTAAAAAGAACAAGAATCCTTCGTTGAACAGAAATGTTTACAATAGTCTCCTCAAACTTTGGTCAAAACCGAAACAAAGTCAAATGGTAATCAAGTAGTTAACAACCGTGAGGGAGAAGCTGCCAGAGAACAATAGAGCAGAACAACCCAAAATAGGTCTGAAACAAGTCCAGAGCAAGCCCAAGGGCAGCACCAATCTAGCTCCCCTTCACTCAGGGCTTTTCAGACCTAACTTTCAGATTAATAATGGCTTCCAGATGTCATCTTAAATGCCTTGAACACTGTCCAAATGCCTACAATTGAAATCTTTTTTGAAGATTTTAATTTCAAAAACATTGCTGCTTCCACAGAGTTATACAGGCCCTTGCTCTCCAACTGACAGGAAATTAGAACGTGAACGCAACCTTATTTGGAATTACAAAGACCCTCTGTCTGCTTCATCAGGTGGCTTTGCAGTTGTTAGAACCGTGGACCTTTGAGTCAGAGTGAAGGCACGCGATCAAAATGAAAGCTTGGCCTCTCCGGGCTCCTGTCCTCTTGTTGCATCGTCTCGGGGCTGTGGACAGGCTCGTCGTTGCTCTCTGGAGATTCGTAGGCGTAGTTGTCACAGATCTCCTCATCCTCTTGTTCCTCTTTGATATAACTAAGATCAAAAAGAGATTAAATTAGATTAGAATTTGGGTTATTGTATTATTTCCGATGGCATCAACATTTGATTCTCCAGTACTCTTGCGTTTAATTGAGTTAGGCTGGGTAAAATTAAATTGCTATTATGAAGAGTGTGTGATGTGGTTGGATACTGGATCTTTTTAATACTATAAATTAACAAAATGGGTTCATAGTTTTGAGTATTTCGTACTAAAATGTACCACTCACTGTCATGATCTGATATTTTGTGTTTAGTTCAGCGTTGAGACCTTCTGTTGTTCTTGTAAATTTTTATGTGTTGTTGTTAATGTAACTGCTTTTGTATGTGACACTTGGTTGCTATGCCGACGAGTTGATGTGAAGGTTCTATTCCTCAGTTACTGGTCTGTTTTGGAGACTGGCTCTAGTGGGTTGAGACTGCTGTTGTTTTTCTCTTGTTTTGGCGTGGGTTACGGCCTACAGTAGCCCTTGTGCTCAGAAAATAAACAACCAGAAGAAATTTGGCGTGTTTCCTTACACCAGAACGCTACAATACCATATAATCATTACGGGAATTGCTGGGTTTCAGACAGCATTCAACTGGAGAGAGATCAAGAGCCCACAAAATATTATGAATTGGTTAGTTCAACATTTGCGGATTTCCCTTTTGGAGATTTCTGATAAATACACATTGCTATCGATTAAGAAAACTGGCTTAGTTATCACATTCTGGAATTTGACAACTGCCAATTCAGCTTCATGTTAAATATCTAACATGAAGAAGACTTGAAGACTTAAAAATATGTATATTTCGTTTTACATTGTTAACCGCCACGGCAACGGTCCTAATTTTTCATCATTATTACACCCATGGATAGAATGCTCCACGTTGTTAGTTGTAGTATGTGCTGCTTACAAAGACTGAGGAGGAGACTGGGTGGCGCTGCTGTCACTTTGGTATCCAGAGCCGTTGGCGAGGGCTCCATTCATCTGCTCTTGGAGAACTTGAGGCAGGGAATGTAGAGGGATGCTGCCCATAGAGGCTGTGCTGTACAACGGATTACTGCTGTCCGCCCCAAAACTCTAAACAATTACAACAAACCATCATAAGTACTGTCCTTATAAAACTTGTATAAGACTACAGATTTAAACCATAACTAATGTGATATATTATACCTGAGATGTAGAGCCAGCAACACTCTGTCGGCTTTGGGGATTCTTTATTAAAGATCTGTTATGGAGAAAGACGACGCCAAGTTATTTTTAATTTAGAAATTATCACCCAGTTTATACTTCACGCTTAGAGAACAACTTGTGCAACATAAATTTAGCTGTACAAGATGATCAGAAAGTTCATCCAAAAATGCTTTATACTTGATGAAAATGCATTAGCAGCTTTTGGGCACTAATCGGAATAATCTTTAGTTGACAATGGAAATAATCGTAAATGTATTTTGAACTATACAGACTGTAAAACACCTTTTATAAACAAAGACAACCGCAACAACTTTTTTCTGTAATATTCTCCATCTAGAAGCCTTCAATCACCATATTTCAACCTATATTTGGTTAAAAATGCACTACTACAATAGCTGGTTGCAGGCCTACTCCAAAAGCTAGGAACATGAGCTTTAAAACTAAGAATTGTTAACAGTACATAAATAGCATACATTTTGAATATATTTTTTTTTATGTTACCTACCCATTACCAGCTGTCTTCTGAGGTCTTCTCCGATGAAACTCGATCTCATCCACTGTCCAAACAGCACCCTTTACGTTTTCCAATCGCACAAAGCATTTATGAAGGCTGAGGTTATGTCTCACTGCATTCTGTTAGGTTGACAAAACAATATTTAGGTAAACATGTATTCCCCACTAGGTTTTTCTGTAAATATTGACTTTAACGGATAATTACATGTGCAGTGAAGCATAATTAGTACCTTCCAAGTAGCTGCATTTCGCCTGAAATAGGCAAAGTTTCGTGTAAACCAGTTGTAGATTTCATTCAGTGTCAGTTGTTGCCGAGGTGATTCAAAGATTGCCTGTTGAAACATGTGATATATGTAAGAAATATAACTATCCATCTATGATCTAAGTTAGATAAGTTAATACATACCTGTCTTATGAGAGAAGCATATGTGAATGGAGGTCTGACTTCAGTGCTCAAGTAAAACTCTTTATTGTCAACAATATCTGTTTAAACAAAAAAAAAAAGCATCAGCATAATGTTCATATCTATATCTATATCTATCTATATCTATCTATATCTATCTATATCTATACCTATATCTATATCTAATAGTCCTAAGGACCATAAAGGTCCTTAAAATGGCACCTACAACAGAAAACTGAAACCAATGAACGCTGCTTATCGATTGCTTCAGTATTGTGTATAAGATAAACATACCAGTACCTTGGCTGACGGAGCGGCTGTAGCGCCTCCTCACTGGGGTCCCACTGAAGACACTGTTGGCCGTGAGGACTGAGGGGGACTCTGAATGAGGTGTGACAGGAGTGGAGGGGGCCGTGGCACTTTGGGACAAGCTCATGGGAGGAGCAGCTTTGGGTAAGGGTGACTGTGAGAAGGCCTGCACACTGGACACTAGATTCACCTGTAAGAGAGAAAGTGTAGCTATAGACTGGGGCTATTTAACTTGCGACCTCCAAATATTAAAAAAGATATATTTTTTCTCTTGTTAATGTTTTACTATTGGTTAAGACCTGGTTGGCACAAGTCAAGTTTAATTCTGAATCAGTACTGGTTCAACTATTTGGCAAAGCAATGTTGGTAAATGTTTTGTATCTTATTTTCTCACAAAAACAGATCTAAATATTTTGTGCAACTCAGGAAAATGTAGTTGAATAGCCCTGATATATAGAGATAAATGATATAGGACCATGATAACAGAGACTAATACATACAGGCTGTGCTGCTGGTCTGGGCTCAGAAGACTTCAGATGAGCCATCATTGCTTGAAGTCGCTCCTTGTCCTTTTTTAACTGAAAACAGAAGTTGTGAGTTAGCACTTTGAGTTTAATGACAAAATGGCATTTGGTGCACAACTTTTTTGGCATCTACAGAGGTGTAATTACATAAAGTCATCACTTCTGTTTAAAGCCTCAGTGTGAAAATGCACCACAGATTTAGACCCACTGACAGTGCATAGGGAATCTGTCTAAACTTTAGCTTAAATAAGAGGTAAAAATCCTATATTTTTTATCCTTTAATTATATGCTTTGAAAGCCTGATTCGTACCTGTAGTTCCAGTTGCTGAACCACTTGCATTTGCACACGGCACTGTGCTGTGCTCTTGTCATCCAGAGTGTGCTCACTGTTTAAATGTCTGCAGGTAAACAGATTTAGTGTGATGACATGATATAGAGGTCACCGTCCTGTATGTTGTTCAAACAGACAGTGCAGGCAAATACAAAACAAACTAGGAACAGCAGCACTCACTTGAGAAAAGCATTAAAGTCTCCAAAAACGGTCTCACAGCCGGGCCACTTGCACATCCCATTCCCGTACAGAGCATGGCTGGCTTGAGTATGTTCGTCCTGTGACCCACTACAATATGAAATTAACAATGATCAGGGCCTTGATTTTCAACCACAGAACCACAGAACACTAGTGTGCCTTGAGGGATTGCCAGATATGCTTTGAAACAATATCCAATTTGAGTCATTTAATGGAATAATTTGCCATTGTGGAGTGTCAATAACAAACTTATGAACTAGAAAACCACAGATGTTTCACCTAATTTTTGCTGTTGTTTGATACTGTTTTGATGGCTGGTGTGCCATTATATCTTTTATATTTATTCTTGAAAAAAGCAAAAAGCAAACTAGACTGCGATTCTAAATTAACTAATCAGTTGTACATCTAAAATTAGTGCCATGAGCTATGATGGAAACCTGTAAACCTCTCAGAGTAATTATAAATGAAAGTAAAGTAGACAAATAATGAAATCAAAACAATATATAGTTTCTCTACCTGTCTTTTTTCTTCAGGAGGTGGTGATGGCCATTGGTGGCAGACAGAGCTGAAGACTCCCTTGTGTCCGCGCCAACAACGCTGCTATTGTCAGAACCTGCAACACATGTGACAGCAATTTAGCCTGACAATACTCTAATACAGCTCATCAGAGGCTGGTACACTGCAAAAAAAGAGTTGAAATCATCAGTAGAATTCAAAATATTTATCTTGATTTGAGAATTTTTTTTACACATTTTGATTTATTTAGTTTGTAGGTGTCTAGATTTTTCATTTGTTTCGGACTTGAATATATGTGTGATGCAAAATGATCTATCAATGGAGTTTGATTTAGTTGACCGTTTAAATATCAGTAAGAAAAACATGAAAAGTCAACTAACTAAAATTGATTAAAAAATAATAATAATAATATTGTGCATTCATAGATAGATAGTGTCTAAATGGCAGGGCTCTTACCTGTGAGAGCAGAGGTGTTGGTGGGCAGCACTGAGAGCAGGCCTTGTCTCTGCAGGTTTAGGAGGTGATGTTGATGCACCTGGAGGAGCTGCTGCTGGATGGCCAACTGCTGAGGTGTGAGCTGAGGCAAAGAGAAGTCACAGTTTATTATTAGTGTCAAGGGAAAAATATAGTGATTATTTGATGGGCACCAAAATCGCCAGGCAACCTCACTTTTACCATCACTACTTCCTATCCAATTGTATCTCTATTTTATCTCTTTTGAATAAAAATGAATAAATGTTTAAAGATGAGGCAGTGGACAGGGAGCTGTAGGTGGATGTCACTGACAACATGTACTACACAAATAAAATGAATACTTCACTAGAGGACACTTCTGTGTTTAGAATGAGATGTTTGTCTTAATGCTAACGCTAATGCCAATTTCGAGGAATAACAAATATTAAAACAACACCACAAACTGAAGTACTCTACATATAAAAATAACTGTGTAGTCTTTATTTGAATTAACTTAACACCACAACTGAAGTACTCTACATATAAAAATAACTGTGTAGTCTTTATTTGAATTAACTTGAATGTTAATAGGTTGTTTATTTTATGTTTTCTGATTTTAATAAAACTGACTGTTAGCTTTGAGACACAGTGAGCTAGCTAGCGTGCTACTATGCACAGAGCCCCTGTCAGGGGAAACATATAGTGATTATTTGTTGCGCTCCCAAATTAAATTTCTGATTGATTTGTGTTCTTAAGATTAGACAGGTAGGAGATAAGAGATATTTTACTGGACCTGTCAAGGCAGCATTATGTTGTTGAAACATGTCAAGGTACATCTCTTATAAGTTAGTTTTGAAGTGTCTGAAAGGAATTTGTTTCCACATATTGTATATTTAAAAAGAAAACTATATGACAAGATATTAAAAAGAACACTATTTCACCGAATATAACTCGGGATTGTGTTATCACTCATCTTAGAATTTTCAGTTAGCCTACCAGTTCTTCAAACACTGAATTTAACGTTAATTCAAAAGTATTCCCACAATAGTACGATAAATGTATTTAACAGTAGTGACTCAGCAGTTAATCAGGTTGTTCCACTGCTCTTTCTGCTCTTTATGTTTTAAAAAACCTTTTTATATGGTTTGTATGGATGTATTGTACTGCTGCTTTAAACGTGGCAGATATCCATGGCACCGGTTGTTATTTGACATTCCATCCCAAGCTTTATTGACACACTCCTACATCCAGAACACAACATTTAGCAACATAGAGGTAACAAAAATTCAAGTGTGTGAGTCACCTGGACAGTATCTTTAAAATCAAGACGATTCACCAAACCATCTAGACACCGTTATCAATCTGAAAGTACTGGTCTGAGCAGCTAGAATTCATATGCCCCAAGAAGAAGGTGGGTAGATTAGTATTGCCCTGAAGAGGAGTTTACCCTGAAATACCCTGAAACTTGCAGTGGACTTGTTAACAAGCAGGTGCAGTGAGGTGCAAATAAGGGGTGAAGTAGCAAGTAAACAAGTACAGAGCAAGTTTCAGGGTTAACTCCTCCCACAGGACAGTACTAATGTAACTCTTCTCTCCTTACAGCAGTTTTAACTCCTCAGACCAGAACTTTCAGTTTGACAATGACTACCTATAAAACCATTTTTACCATAATTGTTATTCTACCATAAGAGGAGGGCATGGTTGTACAGTTATTCCAGAATACTTAAACCATTTTACTTCACACACACTATACAAGTGATCTTTATTAAACTTTGTAGACCCCAAGAAGAATAATGGGGATCCAAATGAATAAAACAATAAACCATAAACTTGCTGAATTAAAATGCATACTTTATTTTTGTTTTTCATTTTTAGAGTGACCTGAAAGGTTATTTGCATGTTTATTATTTTTGGAGCGGACACTAGACACATTCTTGGTTTTATAAACATGGGAGGGCAGCAGGGTCAAAAGGACCTTGAACATGGTGATTTTTGGTTATTTAAAGTCCTGTTTGAATGTAACTAGGCAACCACAAAGTCATGTGCAGTCAATCACTTAGCTGGCTTAGCAAATGCAATCAGCAAATGTCATTATCTATTTAAAGATCCAGCTCTATTCTGCTTTTTTATATGTTGTCGCAAAGACGTTGAAACTAAATTCTTTTTCAAATCAAATGCATCACATCAATTGTTGTTGCTGTGAGTGACTAACCCTGGACGTCCATTAACAAGTGAATCATCCAATAACCTCCAAATAATTATCCTAAATAATATGTTCTTATTACAAGGTATTATCAATGGGAGGCGTCACAGGCTTGAGCACAGCCTATCCCCTCTTAGGGAGTGGATCTTTCCTTTTCCATTTCCCATGAACTTTATTTTTATTTTTATTCAGTCTAATGGAGCACCAAACGTCACTGGATGCTGTTTGTTTATTTGTTTGCCTATTTCTGTAAATCCTCTGAGGAAATCATTATTGCCAAAACATCCATCTTCAAAAGACCAAACAATACCAAAAATATGTTTTAAAAAATTACCTCCTGATTACCAATTCCGACATTCTTGTGCTGTAGCAACTGGAGATT
>KN472551.1:123827-148994 GCA_000787095.1 Periophthalmodon schlosseri
AGGGGTCATCATCGACAGCGACACTGGGATCTGTGTAGAAAACATATTAAATACTGGAACACACTGTAGGGAGGGAGAGAATTATACAGGAGAGTAACCATTTCAAAGTATTCTAGCCTTTGTCAAAGTGTAAATGTGTGCCTGTCCCTGATAAACATAAAGACAGTTGAGTGTAAAGAAGCACCTGCCTGGAGCAAAAAAAATGTGAAGGTTATGCATATTAACTACCAAGTAATACACTGCTGTATTTTTGGCAACAGAAGGAAAAGAGATGTGTTCATCTATTTAAAAAAATAAAAATCAAGCCCAGAGATGAACACTTTGCAACTGTCAATCTATGTAATTTATTTGGTCAGTTTGGCTGAACGTGCCTGTGCTGCAGTTTCAACTAAAAATAGTCAGAAACATCAGAAGCTGCAGAGCACCCTGGGGAATTCAAATTCCTTCAAAACAACAACAACAACCAGAACCACAAAAACAACAACAACTGCGCCCTTTGCTTTAGCATCAGGCAATTATCACGCTCTCCCTCCCAGCCAAGCCTCCCAGCTCTCAAGCTGTTTACAGTAAACACAAACAGAGTAATCAAAAATTGCACTGAGATATAAATAATGAATAAAAAAGCACACAGAGCCTGTTTACCAAAACAGAATTTGAGCCTCGTATTTTAATTAAGGTCTGAACCACAAACAAACATCTTTCTGCGAGGCAGAGCCTGTTTTGAATTGGGTAAACAAACAGACAGTGAAATTCACACAGGCTTTGGGTGAACAATAACAGACTGCTGCTTCCTAGTTTGTCCTTTCTTATGAAATTCAATGCTGCAGAGGTGGCCGCTAAAGCGATGAAAACAGGTCTATCCCAGCCTGAGCCCGTTGGCCTCTCTATTTTTCTGTGGACACCATCAACACAACAACAGCCTTGCCTAATCCCCGTTGCCATGGCAGCCAGCAAGTCCAAACATCTTCTGTTGTTGTTATTGTCGAAAGTCGTAGCAGTGAGCAACAGAGTGTAAACACAAATCTGTTCCCGCAAGACTGGTCCTGTGAACTCCTCTATGACTGACAGTCCAAGAGAAAAAACACACAACACACTCTCTGCCTGCATTTATGAACACACAATATTCACTTATGGTTGTAGCTCACCAATACTAACACATAGGCTACAAATTCAATGGATAATGATTACATTTTCCCTCATTGCTCAAAAGTATGCTTAAATATATGGAAATAATACCAACTTAAATTTTGGACAAATCTATGGGCTATGCTACACTTAGTGATACACCGATCTGATGGTATCCAATATTGGTGCCAATAGTGGAAAAATTGGCTGGATCGGATATCGGCTTCCAAATATCGGTTCAGCTGATAACCTGCTTGGGCATATAAATAGATGTAATAAGACCATTTACTGGTTGTAGTTGGCCCAGAAAGTCTCATAGTGTTTGAATTTTTATTTATGCAAAGTTGTTTTGTAAGTTACTTGAGGGGTAATAAACAGCTACATAGCACATTTGGATTAGTTTTGTGTTATTTTATTTTAGTTTAAAGGAACTAAATGCTTTTTAGTCTCTGCACTTGTATCGGTTGACATCGGCAGATAGTAAAAGCCATAGCATTGAAATCAGTATCAGAACTGAAAAAAACTGGATCGGTGCATCCCTAGCTATACTGTTTTACAACACTGATATGAGTAAATAACTGGAGAGAAAAGTTGATTTCTCCTCGTTGTATAAAGGATGTTTTAAAATTCAGTATCCAAACTAACCTACATAGTGAGTAACCCTCTAAATATCAACAAAACTAACAATAAAGCACTGATCCCTCTGCTCAGCATGAGTCACCCCTTCACCGCCCCACCTCCCAAACCTCAGCAAAACCTCCCCCATCCCCACGCTCCCCCTTAACATAAATATAAGAACCAGTGTGTTGCTGCAATTGAGATGGTCAAAGGGACAGAAGTCAAAAAGAGATTTACAGGTAAAACAAAGAGCATTCTGAAGGCAAGGACTCTCACAGTGGTTAAAAACAATAGTTAAAAGGTGCACTATGAAGATATTGTTATTGTTTTGCCTGGATTGTTCCACAGTATGGCATTATACATATCGGTCCCCATGTACACAAGTAAGTGAGGAAAAGTTACATAGTGCACCTTGAATATTATTAATAGGTTTTCTAATCACTGAAGTTTTGCGAAGAGAGAATTTATCAGTTATTCTAGACTCAACAAACTATGAGGGAGGCATTTATTTACCAGTGAATGAACTAAACAACATACAAGTCCATGTCAAGGCACCATATGCACAATATTTACCTTTGTGACATTGATCCATGCTGGATCCATATTAACTCATTAAAATAACAGTACTCTACACAATTTGCCTCTTTTTTCTTTTTTTTTTTTTTTTTTGTCGTCCACTAAACAATATTATAAATCCGATCACAATATTTTGAGGTACATTCATTTCTCAACTGTTTGTAGACTGCAAAAGCACAGCATACCTAACATAAGACTCTTGTTATTCAAAGTAACATAAGGTGTTTGGACATCAGAGCAGATAAACATTAATTCACAATGTGCCGTTATTGTTATTCTCTCTTAGTAGAAACAACCACAGCTGTATTTTACTGTACTCAAGAGCTTGGCTGCACAAAATGGTTTACTGAAATTTACAGCTGTCAGCCATGTTTGATGACCAAACATGGTGCAATGCATTTTCTATTAATAAGTCATAAATGCACACAAGACCAGTGATGCTCAGATTTTTCACACCAAATACCACCTTTACAAAACTTTAAGGAGAATAAATCTTCGCCATAGCTACTGGGATAAAATAAACAGTAGAAGCCCAGCCGCAAAGTAAGGCATTCAAAGTAAGAATCCAAAACTAGACAATTCTAGAACGCTTAGCAAAAAAAAAGAAAACAAAAAAGAAAACACAACAACAACAACAACAACAATAATGCAACAAAGAGGACAAGAAATACAGAAATATCCATTTAGAGTGCCTTTTTATCCATTTGAAAAACCCAACACTTGGATTTAACCATGTGGACAAGTGACAAGGAGCAAGAGCATATGGAGATAGAGTTTTTTTTCAGCAGAATGCTTTGTATTAGCTGTACTTGAATGACAGTTTGCAAACAGTAGCAAAGGACAATTAAGTATTTTTAAAATGTGATTTGCAAACATCAGTTGGATGTAATTGTTTTTGGCAAAAGGACAGATTATGAATCATTCCGAGGAGTAAACTTCATGGATTACAGGAGAATTAACAGGTAACAATAGAAAGTACTACAAACAGCACACGCAGCGAATCAAAGCTGAAGTAGATATATGAGAGTAGATGTCACAAGAATGAGCCCAAGTATATAAATAGTACCACTTATTTTGTTTAGATAAGAGAATGTAATTTTCAACTCAAAATTATATGTTTTATGTCATTTTGTTCAGTATAACACTTATACAAATGAATATGGTATACATTTTTGACAACCCTCTATGATCATCAGTGGTCTTGGTCTTTATTAAAATAATCATATGTTTTTGAAGTGCAACTGACAGTATGTGGTGTAGTAGAGTGGTTTGGCTGGAGAACTGACCCGTGGTGCCTCTGGGGGAGGAGTGTGGCTGCCCCTCACTCGACTCTCATTCTCACTGCTGTGCCCGTTCTCTATCTTAATCGCTGGAATGCTGTGGCTGGCTGGTTCTGACCCAGACTCATGCATCTGGACGTCACTGACCTGTGAACAGAGATAGCATCAAGACTAGAAGACAATTTGAGGCAGACAGCAGAATACCACACGAGAGGGATTAAAATGGGGCTAAACCGTTTCTGAAAAAAAAAAGCAATTTATATCTTCTCTGGCGAAGGGTTTGCCATCTACCCATCTCCATATGCCATACTATTACACAGTATAGCATTAAACTATATATGCGTGGTGAGAAGCAGGTAGCACCTCCAGGCTAAGTTACAGATCAGATCTGTGCAGAGATGAACCTGCTCTTAGAATACTTGTTTTTTAGGTATACAATACCTGTAATTGAATAAATGAAAGATATGCTTAATCCCACACTGTGGAACATTCCAGGCAAACCAATGTAGACCATGGTGACAAGCAGATGGCAGACGCTCAGCTAGAAAAGTTATATAGTGAACCTTTAATTTTGTATCAAGGAGAACTAACATCTGAGAAAACAGGTAATAGCATTACCTGGGAGGGTAATACAATACTGCATCAATGATGCCCAATCATAATCCAAATCTATATAACATTTTTTTTCATTTAATTTGTGTGCTCACTTTTATTGAACGTAGAACTTTGGCAAAAAAACTGCACAATTAAAGCTGTATCCACAAAGACAAACATTCCCCTCTGCAAGGATCAAGCTCAGTCTATTTGTTGAATAACTGAGTGCTGCCATGACTACTGTAAACACAGGGGCCCTGGGTCCATGTTTATGTGCAAACATATCTTCCTCCTGGAACAATTTGCCATTAACCAGGTGGTGCGATAAACGGCCGTGGCAGGTAGTACAATGCACAAGTAGGCTTTTATGTATACAACTAGGGAGTGTCTGAGTCAAACACTGCAGCAGAATAAACAAAGGTAAATAAAGAAGGCAAATAAATAAGGGGCGCTGACAGAACTATCACATGAAAGCACATGCACTAAAACGAACACTGCAAAAATCCTGCCTATTCGCTCTAACAATCAAAAAAGGTCAATCTGGACATTAGTAGACAACACCTGTATATGGAAAGAAAAGAAAAGTATTCAAGAAGTAACATGACTAAGGATGACTACTTCTGTGCAAGTTCGGGCTTTGGTAAAATGTGTTGTTTGTTTAATATTATGGCAACTTTGCAGCTCATATTGAACGTGATATCTAGTGAAGGTAGTTTTTATATGATTTAACCTGAAGACTCAGACTTTTGCTTTCAAGATCACACTTAGTTGTGAAGACAAAGGGCAGAGTTTCCTGTAGGCATCCGGGATAACAGGGATTTTTGTGTAGGAAAAAAAAAACACTCCACTGCCAATTCTTACAGTTTGCCTCACAGATTCTGTATTTGCATTCACTATGACTTTATGGCATGAGGGTTTGGCACTTTCTGAATCTGGCTTCAGATCAAGAATTGTCTCATAACAAACAGGTAGATTTTGAGATTAACAATAGAGATTATCATTGTTAAATGGGCTATTAAACTCTGCAAATATGATGTCTGATGAATGAATTCCTCTAAACAACCAACAAATCTTAGCAATTCTTTTGGTTTAGCGGTATTTCAGAGCGGAAGGTGATCTTGTATGTTATCTATTAGGGATGAATCATTCATTTTATCATATCCCAAATGCATGTAAAGTCACAGCAAAAGTACATAAAAACATATTTGATAAATAGTTAATAATAGTATAATAACTCGAATATACTGTAAATCATATTTACTTTTATGTTTTATGCTGAAATTATCGCTCTTCACTGAAATGGCAAAAGCGACTCCAGGCGACTAATCACAAGGAAACGTTACACGGATTAAACAAATTTTGTCAAATCCGGGAGCACAGATATGTTGTTACAGTTTAACATCTAGTTAAATGGCCACATACACTGCAACTCGTTTTGATAAAAAAAATTAACAGAAATGCCCAACAAAAACAGAAGCATTTAAATGGAACAGAAAACCGCATCCACTGCATGGCTGCAGTCTCATGGTTTTAGTAGCGCTCATGGGTCCGAAAAAGACAAGAAGAAATAAAACATAGCGGGGCGTTTGCGTATTTTTTTAACTCCATTGACATTATAAAGACGACAATATGTTGTAAAATTGAGCTACAGATTAGAATAGTTTGATCGAGCTTTCGTGAATGGCATTTTGGCGATGTAACAAAAGCTAGCAGCCAGCCTATGATCTCAACGCTAGCCCACGAGAACTCCTCTTATCCTTTCCAACCGGTGGAAAACAACAAATGAATAAAATGTAAACGCAAAGCTTGTGTAAAACACGTCAATCGCTTTTAAATAATTGTTTACTCACGGACTGATGCAGAGGTGGACGATCTTTTACCCAGGCTGGTGAGTGAAGACAAATCTCGGAACACTGTTCTTCTCTGGCAGCGAGCAGCAGCGCTAGCCACAAGTGCTAACGGGGGCGTGGCCTAGGTAAAAGTAAACAAAGATGACGTCATGCTCACATGCGGGGCGGTCTTCAGAGCCAGGACTCTTAAAACACGATTTAATTTAATATTATGCACATATGTACTATAGAAAATTAGTGTAATGTTTGTATCTCATCTAGAGAAACTATTAAAATAAATAAGTAATTATAAAGTGTACGTTTAAAGATTATAACGTCAATACACTCTATAGCCACAAGATGGAGACATTTTGGTATCTAACGTAGATGAAAGTTAGAAGTTATTTTACACATACCGAATAAACTAGAACTGGATCATGTCAGTAATTAAAAAGTGCAGTGCAGTGTTACTTTGTGAACATAACAGTTCTTTATTATAGAAACGTGTAAAACTTAAAAAGGAAGAGTTACATACAAGATGAGTTTAACGAATTTACATTCTAAAAGACTGCAAAACACAAGGCACAATTCAAAGTCAGCTTCCAAGGTCCAAGATCTTGGTGAGCAGGCAACTGTACATGTGCAAAGGTTCGTAGAGTACGCAATGATTTCTACTTGTACAACAGTACAGTATGTGCCTTTAAACATTACACAACAATGAAGGTCAAATACCAAAGCAATGCAACTTTTCTAGTCAAATTATTTGAAAACATTAAGACTCCTTTTCGCTTTCAGTAGGTACAGACATACATCAGCAGTCAGTATTCTTATAACACAAATGCTAGTTCATTGTTGTCCACATAATGAGACGGTATGCACCCAATTAAAAACCCTGAAATAGTACATATAAAATAAATACAATAAAATGAAATGACAATTACAAATTTAGTTTGACTGTAGAATTTTGCAAGAGAATCTTAGTGTTTTTTATTTAATAGATAATAAATGTGAATACAATTTTAATCGCTATACTTAATCAAGGCAAAAGCATAATCCCCATCAATAAAAACAAGGTAGTTAAAAAGAAAGTGCATCATTTGGGAAAAAACTAAACAAAACAATATATAAAATCTTACCTAAAGGGGTCATTTTGTAGGTGCATAATAAAAACCTTGATTCTAATGTGCAATGGCTTGTTCACCATGATCAATACAGTAGACAAAATATTAGACAGTAACATAGAAATCCTGAAAACATCTGACCTCACAGGGTACTTTTCAGTGTGTATCTTATTTGAACTTGTAAAAAAAGTGCTAGATTTGTCTCAAGAAACTGTACAGGTAGCTATATTACAGAGCTGATGTACACACTTGTTGCTTTGGCTGGAGTATGCAAAGATTACAAATACAAAAAAACTGTCAGGGTTTTTAGCTAAAATAAAGATGTTTCAGATAAACAACTTGACTGACAGCAAACACAAAAACTACAACAATGCTAGTCTAGAATACAATTTTGTACAATACTTAACCACATCTATAAATGTGTTATGGTTATTGGGGCCAAAGGCAAACAAACAAACTACCTCGAAATGCGATATAAAACCTGCTAATGTCTTGATCGACCTCCTTCAAAGGCATGGTGTTCCATATGGGCTGTAAAAAGGACAGTCATTCAATCATATTTTGTCATAGTTGACAACACAAATCTGCATAATTTCTAAAAACTTACGTTTGTAAAAGACAGCTTTAAATGATATTTGTGGGAGAAGCTCGTAGATCTTCCCTAGAACAGTGGACTCGTTTACATAGGAGGCATTTCCATTCCAGACCTGAACAACATCTTCTCTGTCCCTGACACTAACGCTAACTCCAACCACCTCATCATCTGCAAAACAATGCAAATGTTTTTTATTATTCTACTGAAAAATACATAAAATACTATGTAATACTAGCACAACACAAACAACATCATTTCAATTTACCTTTAGCGCAATAATCACTGAATTGCTCGCCAATGGTGGCCAATAAAAGCTCTTTCCACACAACAGCCTGTAATAATTATAGTAATAATGTAGACCAAAAATTAGAGGTCATGTACTTAATTGAAACACATTAAAAATCAAAGAAAACAAAAATCATGCCTACCGTGTATTCCTTTGGTACTTTCATTTTCCACACACCGCCTTTAGCATTACTTTCTTCTTCCCTACAAAATAAATAGAAATCAGAAATGTACAAAATAATTAGAAATCCATCATCAGCCAATAGCCAAACTTACCATAGTGGTTTTCTTTCCCCTCTCATCAGATGATAACTACAGCGTAAAGGCAAGCTTGGGACACTGGGGATGTTGTTGTAAACTCTCCAAAAATCCTATCCCCATACAAAGAAGATAAAGGGAGAATTAGTGATAAATTAAACATTTAATAACACATCATTAATACTTTTATAGCTTTTATAGCTGTCAAACAAAATGAGTGAGGATCTTTACCTGAACAGTGTCAACGGTGTAGATTTTCTTCAAGTTGGATTCACATTCAGCAGCTGTTGTTCCAGGTAAAGATCTAAAAATGGAAACACACAAAAAAACAATGACATATTAAACTTGCTATTCAAACTGACAAATGACACTTCAGAGAACAGATTCAAAGTCTGGATTAAGAGGATCAAATGGCAAATAGGCAAGTAAACAGTAAACAACACTGACCTCAATGGAACCAAGAGGCAGGTGACTTCTAATCAAGATTGTGAAACTCTCTTTTTATGCCAAAATGTAACCCCAGTTTACATTTTATGAATAACACAGATGAAATTACTTATTACTATCAATCATGCAGTTCAGTTCCTGTCATGAAAATAAACCAGTCATGCCTGGTTCTGTCAAGAGTCTACAAGCTTCCCGCTCTCAGAAATGAGGTCAGCAAGTATATAGGCCAACAAGTCACAAGATAAGGTGTATTTTCAAACAATAGGTGCTTTTTCCGCATAATTTTCAGGGCAAAGTGACAAAGTTAACAGCACTTGATCAGATTAAGTGTTTAGTTATGTATTTTTCAAGGATCAGACTGACTCTAATTTTTAAGAGACTACCTACCTGTCAAGCCAAAATGTCCACGGTGAATGTAAGGGCAGGATTTCAACATCAATGCTTCTTGCCATTCTTCCCAAATCTCTTTCGTGAATTTTGTGCTCCAGTAGACGAGGAGATGGTGAGCTCAGTTGAATCGGGACAGTTGCTGGAACTGCCATTGTTAGCTATTTGACCAAATACTTCGTAAACACTTGGTGATCTCTGGGCAGATGCTTTCCCCTCGAACAGTTATCGTTATATATAGGTTGTTAGGCAAATTTAACTCTGTTCAGCTGCTGACTCATTGGCTGTTCACCGGTTTGCGCCGTCACAACATCCAAAAAAACACGATGACGCCTACTGTCTGTCTGGTGCGTCTATAGCCAAGGAGAATGACCCAGAAGTTTCTCTACCTGCATGGTCTATTTAACCCTAAAATACAGCCAAAGCTCCAGTTAAACGAACTGTCTTGGCTTCTGGATGCGTAGCCAACACAATGACTGTAAAAGCACGAGCAAAAGTCTTTTTATTGTTGTCAAAAATCTACTTCCTGAATTTGAAATACGTCAGTTGGCGCATGCGCAAGGAGCTCCTGCACTAGCTTTGTTGATTTGCTATATGCTACTTGTGCTAACAGCAAGTATTTTCTGCTTATGTCGGCCTGGACACAAATATGGACATCACCACGTTACTGGAAGCGCTTCAAGGCAATAAAACACGTATTTAAATAAAATTAAGAACGATTGGCGACTGCCTCTTATCTTGATAACCAAAATACACCATTACCTGTTTGTTAGCCACGCCATCGTATTGTAGCCTAGCTATAAACATCAGTTTGTTTCATAATTTAACTTGATGGGACTGTAGCTTTACATATTTCAGCGTTATTTGATTCCGTGTTCTGTCGAAATTACACATTTTTTGCCAGAATATCTTTGCATGTCAGATTTTAATTCATAAACTGCAACTTGAAGCCCACATGTACTTGATGTTTTTGTTGATCATGCAATTTTATTTTTATATACCGCAGTTGCGTAAGATCTAAATAACGGGGGCATTTGCTTTGATAGTTGTATACTTTATGTTTATATATCTATAATTTGCGTAGTTTTTTGTCGTTGTTTTTTGTAGTTGTATTAGACAATTACAGTTAGCAATAATTCCTTTGATATTATCTTGCAGACTTTGAGAAGAGGGGAAAGAAAGAGACCATTCCACTTCTAGAGCAGTTCCTGTGTCATGTTGCCAAGACCGGAGAGCCACCGTGAGTAGACCGTTTCAAATGAAATGTTACTGTGTCTTTCTCAAAAGGAGATGTTATTTATGCTTTGCTTCTCTATCTCTTCTAGGCTTTCATGGACACAATTCAAACCATACTTCATGTTTAAGTTGGAAAGCATCATGGATAGTTTTCATGCCTCGGCGCCAGAGCAGAGACTTGTAGATAACCCTAATGTAGAGCATGTCACCTTTGAAGAGATGAAGAACAGAATCCTAAAAATAGTTGATGGCTACAACGGGTCAGTGTCTTATACACATCTAACATAAATGAAGCTCCTCAGTTAAATGTCTATACTGCACATTATTAGCATTACATGTGGCCCATTGTGTTTAACAATGCCAGGTATTAGTGTTTATTCACTGAAGCAAGTGTCTCAATATGAATGTTATTTATTTCTTACAGGATTCCATTCACTATTCAGCGCCTATGTGAACTGTTAACAGACCCTAAACGAAATTATTCAGGAACCGGAAAATTTCTTAGGGGCCTGGAGAAGGTGAGATTTCTATAATAATGATACTAGCCTAAATGTTTGCGTCTACTCATGTCATATTTTTTGTTATGCAGAATGTGATGGTCGTCAGCTGTTTATGTTCTACATCAGAGTAAGAACAGTTATAATATATTCTCAATTTTATCCTTGGCTCTGACTAACCTTGGTATTCATTGAAGACATTGTGTTTTTATTGTTATTTATTTTATTTATGTAGAAAAAATGGGTCCTTGAATGCAAACAAAATGAATGGCGTGATGTTTCAGGGCAATTCTCAGTATTCTGAAAGGTAGGTAGTTTATATTTAAAGAAAACATTTTGATGTCAAGAACTGTGTCTAATCATTTAAAAATGGGTTGCTATTTGTTTGTTTATAGTCGAAACATCAATGGACCAAGCATGCCAAAACCACTCCACAGATCAAGGCTGGTTCTGGCATCTTCATTTTCATCTAATGGGCTCCCAGAGAGTAAAGGAAGTGAGACAACAACAGAGAAGCCAAAAGAACAAATTAGGTAACTGTAACCAATATAGGATGTTAAGCACGATATGTGATATATGACTGTGTTAGACAGCATGTTCATGACTTGTGTGTTATTTGTTGGAGAGGCTTGGGAGCTTATATATATATTATATATTTATATATATAGATATATAGATATACACACACACGCAAATTGGTTAATTCTCCTAGAAATCTCGAATTATTTAAACTTTATGTTCTTTTGTGGTTTACTTTTGAGGTACTTTTTGTAATCCGGTTCCTCATCAGGACACTGTTAGAGACCTTTACATGTACATTTCTGATTTCTGAACTGAAACAAAATTTGCTGTTGAGAGAATCCAAAAAAGTGCTGAACAATATTATCTTTGTCACCATAATCCTGTCCTATTTTGAATACTTAGCATTAATTTTTTATTTTTTTATTTTTGGTATTTCTGTGATTATTGTAGTGATACCGCATTATCAGAAGAGGAAGGGTCTCCAAACAGCGGGACTAAGAACAAGCATCAGGAGGAAGAGGAGGAAGAGGAGCAGAATGTGGATGGCCCCGAGGTCAAAAGGCTGAAGAGTGAGAGTGACGAGAAGGAGCCACTGCGACTATCAGAGGCACTGCACTCTGGCTCTGAAGAGGACTCCAGTGATGCTTTCTGTGAGACACCTACTATTTCGGAAAAAGAGGGTGAGTGTAAAATGGGCTTTTTGATTTGTGAAGTTCCAGTTAGGGATGTCACAATGTTAAATTTCAGTGTTGGGGTGTGGAAGAAGAAAAGAAAACTAGCAAAAATGTATAATCACTTTCACAGTCTGTTATATGGAATTTTAATTGTAGAAATTGGCACATTTTATAGAGGAAAAAGCATGTAATTCTTGTATCAGTTTAGCAGTTCATATTTTTGCTGTAACCTAAATGATTTCAGATTATATTTACATCTTTTAAAATAACATAACATGGTTGCTTGTATAATTCTTCATCTTGGTCTGTCTTAAACTCTTATGATTATTTGATATATAAATACATTCTGGTTACTGTAGATGTAGAGCCAGACTATGATTGGAGCCAGTATAATCTAAAGTAATTTAAGTGCTATACATAAAATGTAAATGTATTTCTTTTCTTCCCTTAGAACAATGCCACGCAGATGAAATTTGTGAAAACAAGGACTCATGCGAAGACAAGTCTCCCAAAAATGAGATGGGGAAAGCTACTGTTGATCAACAAGAGGCAGAAACTCCTTCAGAGACAAAGACAGGCTCTGAACTAGACGGTGTACAGAGCAGTGACATTGGGGATGGAGAGGAGCCAGTGTCTACATCAGATCCTTCAGCTGATTCAACAGACTGTGATGTTGACTCTTCAGACAGCTCAAAATCAGAACATAAACCCGAGGGACAAGATTGAAAACCAAAAGCACAACTTGGCAACAAACTGTTTACACTGTATATTATTACAGCAAATGTATATTTCTGTAGCACTGTGGTCTTCTAAGCAACAAGACCAGGAACAATGTGAAGTTTCCTGTTTCCTCTTAGTACAAGCACATTGTCTGGTCTCTAAACTGGAAGGATACAATAAGACTTTAATGAAAACTTGGCTTTTTCACTGTTAAAATTTCTTACCCTTTGATCTTCATTTTTATACTTTTACCAGTGTATTTAAATGTGGTTACTAATTTAGGCTGTTGTTTTATTAATATCACATGATAGAAAAACAGAAAGATTGGTTTACAAATGGTTTGGTTCTTGTAACTACCAATAAGGAAACATTTGATTTCACACAGGTCATGAAGTTTTATACATATTTGTAATTAGCCTTGATATGTATATGAATTTTGTAAAAACTTGACACCACTTATTGCTGGCAGTATGCAACCTTACTGGATAAATAGAAGTTTGACTAAAATTTCCTCTCCGATTTGTTCTCTCTTAACTAGATACTTTACAATTTCTGTTATTTCAATAGTTTTCATGTTTTGTCTAAAAATACACACAAATTCACTCTTTGCAAAATAATATTTGTAGTTTTTGTATCAGATGGTCCATTTCAGTTTTATTCACACAGAAAATTACCCCCAAAATGAAGCAGTTTATGTAATCTCAACCCTAAATCCCTTGGATAATAACCAGGTAGGGGTTTATAATATTCCATAAACAGATGGTGTGAATCAAGTCTATATTTGTACACACTTATTACAGTGACACAGTGGCCTTGACACTCATAAGCTAAGATTAGCCCATTCTACTTAGTCAGCAGTAACTTTGCTAGGAAGGAAGTTCTACAATGTCCCCTCCTGTAAACTGTAGTCTCAAATTGTGTTGATTGTAATTATATAATGCAACATCTAGATTAAAAAATAAAAACATTTCATACCAAATAGAGAATTGCTTTTGGAAGGGCATCAAATGCAAAGTATGACCTATGCCTATTTATTATGAGAATCAGGGTACAATGGTGGTCCTTTTCTGTGGCAAATGGGAAAAGCTGAAGGGAAAAAAAAATGCATGGAGATTTGCATTACAACTTTGTATAAGGCCAGAACAAGAGAGAGGAGGGGTGTTCCAAAATCATATCAGGATGTATTTCCTAATTGATTCTGACAAGTATTTATTACTAATCCTTTATCATGTAATCGACACAGTCTAACTCTCGCCTTAACATTCACACTGGATTGGTCTCAGTTGACAGTACAATGCTTCTTAAGACAGAATGGACCAGAAAATTACTAAAATAATTGAATTTTCTTTGTTAGATCGAGATATGTCCAGTGATGCCTTTTGTCTATAGATTTTTGGATAGAATAATGTATGTGATTACAGAGTAGATATAGTTGAAATATCTAAATTCAAAATGGGTCAGCATCTGAGCGAGGAGAGTGATCCTGACAAAGAAATAGATGTTGCAGAGCTGCAGGAGTGGTACAAAAAGTTTGTGGTTGAATGTCCGAGTGGGACTTTATTCATGCACGAATTCAAGAGCTTCTTTGGAGTTACGCAGAACCAGGCAGCGGCTAACTATATCGAGAACATGTTCAGAGCTTTTGACAAGAATGGAGTGAGTACACATTGTTAATTAAGTAGTATTGATTGAATGTTCAATATTGTTGCATGTTAAGTTTCTTTTCCACTGCACAGGACAACACCATAGACTTTCTGGAGTATGTAGCAGCTTTAAACCTAGTGCTAAGAGGCAAACTGGAACATAAGCTCAAATGGACGTTCAAAATGTATGATAAAGATGGGAGTGGGTGCATTGATAAAACTGAGCTCCTGGAAATTGTGGAGGTAATAAAGCCATTGTTCAATATGTAGGCTACTATGCGTAAAACAACACAAAAGGGTCACATTATACAAAACAAAGGTCTTACAGTACTTCCTGTTACAGTCCATATATCGACTGAAGAAAGCCTGTCATGGGGAGCTGGATGAGGAGTGCAATCTTCTGACCCCAGACCAAGTGGTGGACCGGATATTTGAGCTGGTGGATGAAAATGGAGATGGTAAGAGTTATCTGACAGCCTGAGAGCGATATTATCTACAAGATGATTTCATAATAGTTGTTTTTTGTTTATTGAGTGCATTGTCTGCAGAAGAATAGAATAGAATAATAGTGTTCTGATGTAACAAAACGCGCCAAATTTCTTCTGGTTGTTTATTTTCTGAACACAAGGGCTACTGTAGGCTGTAACCCACAGCAAAACAAGAGCAAAACAACAGCAGTCTCAACTCACTAGAGCCAGTCTCCAAAACGGACCAGTAACTGACTAAAAGAACCTTCACATCAACTTGTCGGCATAGCAACCAAGTGTCACATACAAAAGCAGTTACATGAACAACACATAAACAGTTACAAGAGCAATAAAAGCTGTCAACCCTGAACTAAACACAGAATATCAGATCATTACATTTAAAAAAGTATAATATTCACGTGTTGGCACATGGTTAACTATACAGTCCTTTCATTTTTTGTGCAACTCTTGAACCTCAACTGGAACACTTACATGCACATTTTAGCACATTTCTGATGAATTAAAAAAAGTGTGATCTGAATATTTTTAACTGGGAATTAAAATAATAGAGATTTTTGCCACTACCACCCACCCCTAGGTATTACTAGTTAAACCACAAAAAATAAAATAAAATAAAACTGTGTCTTGGAATAGCTAT
This sequence comes from Periophthalmodon schlosseri, assembly GCA_000787095.1. NCBI lineage: Eukaryota > Metazoa > Chordata > Actinopteri > Gobiiformes > Gobiidae > Periophthalmodon > Periophthalmodon schlosseri. The sequence continues at coordinate 139,360 of KN472551.1, forward strand.
CCTTATTTCAAGGCTAGTAAAGGTGCACTATGTAACTTTTGTGTTGGAAAATCCGGTACCAGGCCAAGTTACAGGTCAGATCTGCAGAGAGTAAAATATTTAGAACCTATAATTGAATAAATGCAAGATAGATAGGCTTAATGCCATACTGGAGAACATTACAAGTAAAGCAATAACATTTCCATGGGAACAACAAGTAAAAGGCAACCCCCCACCAGGAAAGTTAAGTTGAATAAGAAAAATCCTGACCACTCCAATAATGTAATAGATTCTCAATTTAACAATAGACTGAGTAACTTACATTATTTGAGAGTTAATCTAATCCTAACCCCGGCTTGGCTGTAACCCTCAGGTGAGCTGTCCCTAGATGAGTTCATAGACGGGGCACGGAGGGATAAGTGGGTGATGAAGATGCTGCAGATGGACGTGAACCCAGGGGACTGGCTAGGAGGAGAGCAGAGAAGCAGCACCGACTTCTGAAGACTTCTGAAGACACTGATCATGATTTTCTACACATTTATTCTACATGTAAAATACTGTTATAATGGGTTTATAAAATGATAATGCCACAACTCTTCTGAATCCAATGAAACTCTTGCTTCATACATTATTGTGGAATAATGTCTACAGGGCTTAGAATAATAATATTTTAATGCCATCTCATTGTACAAAAATATTACATGTACTTTGAATTTGTTCTAGTTATGCTTTTAGAAATAATAGTCCTTAAATATTTCTACATCGATCATCCCTTAATACAGTCATTGAAATGATCATTTTGAATGCTAAGTGCTTTTAAAAATTCCAATAATATGCTTATCAAGACTATCTGGCATATTTTATTTTATTTATTTATGCCGTAGAAACAGGTTTCTGATGTTAGATAAACAACAAAGGGTTGAATTAAAATAAAATACATTCTATTTTAAAAATACTATGAATTTGTTGTTTTGTTTTTGAGATACAATATTAAATTTAACTTAAAAAATACACATCACGTGGGTAATAGTGTTCTCGCGTGGTTTTATAGCTAACGATACTTCCTGTCTATGCAAAAAGAAAACAAAGCTGTTTTTTGATCGTCCAGATGGTAAATGGACATTTATGAGATTTTTGCCTTTATGTTTATGTTCTTAGTTCTTGGTTCGTGTCAGCAAAGTCAGAGTGAAGGCCAGTAGTTACTTGATACTTCTAGGGCTCAGAACTACTCAACTACTTTAATAATGTCATCTGATGTCCGTGCGCGTGGCCAAATCTATTCTACTCAGGTAAAATGTAAAGAATATTTTGACTTTGTGCATCTACTGTTCATTTTATTGTTGGGTTTACCTTCTGCTCGACATGTTTCTGTTCTTGCTGCGTGGCGTCGTGGATCTACGGTGCAAAACTACCCCCTGCTGGCCAGTGTTCAAAAGGCACTTGGAGCATCAATTATGTTTCTGGGGATCTATTCTCCTGCCCCCTGGACGAGTCCTTGGCCCACTGCATCAGCGAGGACTGCCGCATGGGGGCAGGCATCGCTGTCATGTTCAAGAAGAAGTTTAGTGGAGTGCAGGAATTAAAGGATCAGAGTGAGTCATCCTTTTCCAAGGCAATAATGAGAGTTAATTTCTAAAGTTAAACACCTTGAGGGCTATGATGTTTATTTTTAACAGGGAAACAGGTGGGGCAGTGCGCTGTACTGGAAAGAGGCGGGCGCTTTGTGTACTACCTGGTATGTCAAATTTTAAAATGGAAAAATTATTAAGGAAAGATAAGGCATTAAACGTGGGTGAGTACAGGACCCCCACTGCAAATAGAAATTGACGTCTGCAATAAATTTGTGTTTGTATTTGAGTAGTGTTGTGTTGTGTTATTTGACCAAATGTAACAAAAATATACTATTATTAATTTAAAGAAAAAATTAAATACAATGTTATAATTTTAAAATTATATCTTTCAAGTCATGTCACAGTACTCAGATCAGTGCATCTTGCATCTGAGTAATATAAATAAATGTTTCAATCTTAATCTATCACATTTCTGCAGATTACAAAGAAAAAATACCACCACAGACCAACATATTTGAGTCTGAAACAAAGCTTAGAAGATATGAAGTCTCACTGTGTTATGAATGCGGTATCCAAAGTGTCAATGCCCAGGTTGGTATCCCATTTGTATTTTGTATTCTTTTTGTAGTGTTTTTTTTTTTGTTTCCAATGTAAACTATATGTTAAAGTGGCACTAAACACATCAACTCTGTCTAAAACCACATTTCAAATAGAACAGCAGGACTGGGCAGTACCTGAAGATCTAAAGGGGAGAGGGAGGGGGTGAGAGGGGCGGGGTCTGGGGATATAAGGAACAGTGCGATTGGTCCAACAGCTGTCCACACTTCAAACTCCGCCTCTGCAGCCAGGTGTTTGTAATCAGAAACACCTGACTGTAATAAGGGCAGTCTTGCGTGACGTCGGCAGGACACACTTAAGCCTGCCACACATTACAGGCGAGTTTGCCCGATTTAAGACCCGATTTGCTTCTCCCCGATTTAGGGGAGTCATGACCCGACTTTGGATCTTCATATGAGATTTTGAATCTGCTGCGCTCCTCATAAGTGTGGTGTCAGTTCTGCTCTGAGTTGCTCTGTCATATCATAACCACAAAACATCACCGCTACTACACCAGCCAATAAAACAGAGCGTATTAGGCGACTTTATTACTCACCATATTTGGAACATTTTGGAGTCTCAAAGTGAGTTGTTTTACTGTAAGGAAACAGCTGATGCGAGGTGTGCTATAGTTTTGATAGCGCACAATTTTTAGCTTGTGGTGTGCGGTCTCTCCACTGCAGTCTTTGCGCTCAGAGGATCTTAAGATTTAAAATCTCGTATGATTTTCCTTATGTCTGTTGTGTGCGCTTTTTGTTGCATGTTTAAAAATTTTTTTGACACTGAAAAATCCTGTAGTGTGTGTGGCAAGCTTTAGATTTAGATTTTTTTTTTTTTTTTATCAGAATGCTAGAAATTTACCTAGTTTGCACTAAAATTGCAAAAAAAATTACTTGGAACAGTAGGCTAGATAACACTATTAAACCAAATACACAGAAGTGAAAAAAGTCAATTTAATGTTTAGTTCCAGTTCTAATCTATGACTGCACATTTTCTTTTTCACAGAATTGGCTGTGGCCTGGATAAACTGGAGTGGAGACGGATTTCTGAGATTCTGAAGGAGGTTTTTGAACGTTCAAATATTTCGGTCACTGTCTACAGCCTGCCAGAGAAAACCAAGACCATAGTGATGAGAGAAAATGCTCACCAAGGGTAAATATAACTTTTTATGCTGTAGTTTAATTTTATGCATAAACAATAATTTACTAGGTCAGTATTTGTAACTTGTTTTCTTGTGTTTTCTATTTAAACTTCAGATTGTCTGCAACACTACCCCCTGCTGCCCAGTGTTCAGAAGGCACTTGGAGCATAAATTATGTTTCTGGGGATCTGTTCTCCTGCCCCCTGGACGAGTCCTTGGCCCACTGCATCAGCGAGGACTGCCGCATGGGGGCAGGCATCGCTGTCATGTTCAAGAAGAAGTTTAGTGGAGTGAAGGAATTGAAGGAACAGAGTGAGTCATCTTTTTCCAGGACAATGATGACAGTTAATTTTTAAACTTGTGGGCTATGATGTTTATTTTTAACAGGGAAACAGGTGGGGCAGTGCGCTGTACTGGAAAGAGGCGGGCGCTTTGTGTACTACCTGGTATGTCAATTCTTTAGGCAGCAAAAACAATCTTGTGAGCTGTTCTAGGGGTTTTCAGGCTAGAACCCCCAAAATAACCATGCATCTGACCCAGGCCCCCACTGTAAAATTAAATTGACTTCTGTAATAATTTCAGGCTTAATTGTATTTACTTGAGTAGTTCTTTGTTATTTGACCAAAGGTCACAAAATATGCAGTTATCAAAAGCATGTGCCATGTTTCAACTTTAATCTATCACATTTCTGCAGATTACCAAGAAAATATACAACCACAAACCAACATATGACAGTCTGAAACAAAGCTTAGAAGATATGAAGTCTCATTGCGCTATCAATGCGGTATCCAAAGTGTCAATGCCCAGGTTGGTATGCTATTTTATCCACTTTATTTTTATGTATGTTTTGCTATAGGTGTATTTGTTTTCTTTTCTATCTTTGACAGAATTGGCTGTGGCCTGGACAGACTGGATTGGAGACGGGTTTCTGAAATTCTGAAGGAGGTTTTTGAACACTCAAATATTTCAATCACTGTCTACAGCCTCCCTGAGAAAACTGAGACCACAGTGATGAGAGAAAATGCTCATCAAAAGCATAAATAAGGCTACTTTTTGCTTCAGTTTAATTGGCATTGGAATATAATTGGTAAATGGAATTGTAAATACAATAATTTACAGGAGCATTATGTATTTTTGTGTTTTTTTTTTCCATTTCCATTTTCTGAATCTCTTGGTTCTGTGTAGTGGTAGCCTACATATTGTTTGAAAGTGCATTATTAGTCCATTTGTTCAGTTTACTTGTGTGGACTGAGTAAAAAATGTCATATTTTCTGAATCTCTTGGTTCTGTGTAGTGGTAGCCTACATATTGTTTGAAAGTGCATTATTAGTCCATTTGTTCAGTTTACTTGTGTGGACTGAGTAAACATTAAATTCGACACTCCGTGTAGATGCTGTATTTGTTTGACATTGTGGACTGGATTATTGATCTGTGCTCATTGTACCTAAAAGCAGCTGGGACACAATAGCGGCACCAGATGTCACCAGCCCATTTGACGCCACAAAATCACGCAGTGTATGGGAAACCCCCTTTACTCAATGGAGGGGCGTTATGTAATCACCGCCAAGGCGCGCACACAAACAATGACTTTGACTTAATAAATTGTTGCATTGTGTTGAAGTCAAGCTGTAATAGCTGTAGGTGACCTGTGCCTTTTGCGCCACTATCATCAATGGGCTAATTCATAAGGATTACGCATTGACGCTAGCTGCCCATTCTTATCCGAATCAGCCTGGCTCCAAGACAGTACACCGGCATCACTGCAACAACCAGCCTCCGCTCTCCTCCCCTCTCCCGCTCCCCCTCCCTCTCCCGCTTCTCCCTCCCCGACTGGCAATTAGGCTTCACACACTGCAGTAGGAGGACCTATCCCATCCTAGTGGCAGCGAGCGCAAAGATACCATCCTCCCCGACCCCACGACACGCGTTTCAACTCATAAGCCCGAATACGCGCCCCGCCTGTCTTATAGTTTAGTGCCTGTCCCACTGCGGTGCACCAATTTTCCTTCACTACAGCATCTATATCTCCTTTCAGCCAATCCCTTCTTCGCTTCGCGCGACAAAAACGCACAGCTCAGCATTTTTTTCTACATCACTTAGGGCAAAAAATAGCGATGGGGGGTGGACTGGTGATGGGTTGGGCGGGAAGCTTACTGGTGCATCACAGTACGGGACACCTTCCAATTAAAAAAGAGAGTTTATGTTATTGAAGAGCGCTTTGGCCAATCAGGAGCCGGTGCAGGGAGAAGCAACAGAAAAAAAACGAGTTGGAGCGAGTGGACAAGGAAAAAACTGCAGCGTGTGTGTAGTTTTATCCCTCCCCTGAGCGGATCTTTATCAATTTGGCAACTTCAGTCTTGGGGTGTATGCGAATGGCGCGTGTATGTGCGTTTTAATGTGGTAGAGTTAACAAAAAGGGCATAATACAAGGTGTGTCTCCAGGAAGCTGTGATTTAGTCCTGAATTTTGCATTTCTCAAACTGGAAATAACCAAAAAAAGTAAGAGGATTTTCATTCTTTTTTTTTCTCTTTATCTCAAAGTGTCTTGGTGTCCGTGGAGAAGGACGGAAAAAAAGCTTGGTGCACAGCAAAGACCATCCTGCCCAAAAAGGTAAGCGCCATAAAGAAGTTGCTACTTACATGGCGTAAACGTTCGCTTGTGTTGGTATTATGTTTAGATTGAATTTGGTTAATTTTGTACCGGATTTTGCAGTGTAAAAGTGAGTTGTTGGAACAGCCAGAGGTGGAAGGAGAGCGGAAGGGAGGGGGAGGTTAGTGCGGGACTCCCTGATGCTTCTAGGCAAGTTTCTGTGCACACGGTTCTCTAGTGCTGCAGTATCCCATTACATCCCTCCTCAGCATCCGACCATGGGGGCAACTTCCATTATACAACCATCCGCAATCTCTCAAAAACAACTTATCCACGCAAATGTGCTTCATATCAGAAAAAAGTTTGTTTCTTGCCAGGGATTATAATATTTTGAGATCTTGACTCTGCTATTCTTAAAATATGTTCCCTTATTTCATTACTAGATTGTGTGACAGGTAACCTATCCTTTTCTTGTTTTGTTTATAAGGCTTTGGGGACTTTGTAAAAGCGCAGCAGTCCTATGTCTTGATTAGTCCAGCTGGGTATAATTATTGCACCGATGGCATACAGCATTTTTAAAATGAAGACAAAGATTAAGCATGTTGTTGTAACTGACAATAACAGAATAATAATGAAAGCTGAACATCCGTGATTTACGCACTTTAATCACATTCTGATATTACTGACCACTGATCTGACCTTCATAACTCCATAAATTAGGTGTTAAATCTGTCCAGTAGTGGGCACTGTGTGTTCTCTTGTATTCAAGGCTCACTTGCCTCTAACATTGGCCTGCTGCAGAATGGAAGGATGTAATATATCTTGGCACAAGAAGTAAAAAATATATTTATTAAGTATTATATATCAGAATAGACATTTAAATGGCTGAGACTTCAGTTTGTGAACAAAAGGGAGACAGTAGTTTAAATATTATAATATGTTCCTTGGAGAAGTGGGCCACTTCAGCACCATGGACAGAGCACATGGACTAAACAATGTACTGAGAAGGCCAACACTTGACATGCAATACTATTAAACACATTTAGATTCACATTTTCATACTGTGTGCTCCCTGCAAACCCCCATTGCTTCAACCACAGACATGAGGAAAACACTTTTCATTATTAATGCTCCTGGTCTTGTGTAGCACCACACAGCTTAAAGAACCACGTTTAAAGCAGGAGTCCACATAATATTAGAGCCATTCTGCTTTGGATAGAAGGGCTGTGATAAAATATTGAAATATCAATATATCATGATACTGCATTTGGTGATACATACAGTATCGATATTGTGGGCTGCTGGGCTTATATGTCGCTAAGAGTGGTTTTTAGTACATTTTACACAATTATTTTGTAACAGTGGTACAATTTTGTTGCTTATTTAGAGACAGAAAACTTGCAATATATTTGTCATATTCACTGATTTGATGATGCCGCTTTATTTCATATTAACTTTGTGCAGTTAGTGGTTTAACAAAGAAATACTGTTGAAAAATATATTTGGTTCTTAAAAATTGTGATATATTACAAAATATCAAGTGCAATATATCGCCCATTTAAAAAATGTGATATTATTGAGCCATGTATCATATATCATATCAAAGCACGAGGGACGCTGTCATACCCAGCCCTACACCTCAAATATATGCCTAATTTTAGTGCATGTGCAGGATATTACCTTATGAATGAATAAATGTTTATTCGGACAGTATTGCATGACACATGCATAGAAAAACATAAATGCATATGTATAATACAAAATATAAATACATCTTTTGTGTAACAAGCAAACAAAAGCAGTTGTCACTAAGTTAATTTTATGTCCGACGGAGTGGGACGATTAAATACTTATTTAACCCCACCCCTTTTTCTACTGTCCCAAATTTAACTAATGAACATTTAGACTCTTCATTTCCTGATTAATCAATGCAGTATTACATAGTATAATCCATGCAAATATGTCCTAGGCCATAACTGTATAGTATATACATTTCATTACATTTTTTGTCATTTGGTTCTCACAAAAAGGCACTAACCATTCATTAATTTCTTGAAAGAATCATCTGACCTACAGTGCAAGGTCAGATGATAAAAATATGAAAGCTCCTTCTACACCTATAACAGTGGAAGAGGATTTGAAGTACTGGGAGTTAGATTCTGAGACACATAATAATTGCCGCTTATACAGTTTTGTCCCATGCTGTGGCAGAAAGCTTTGTTTCATGTCACGGTTGAAGGAAACCTGAGAAATATCTCTGTGTGATCCAGCTGTTGCACTGAGAAGAGCATTCTGATAGAGATGATCACAAACCTCCGTCTTAATGACAATCAAAAATGAGCCCCCTTACTGTCAACCACCCCTCGCTATGGCACAAGTGCATTAAAACAGTGCGGAGATCACTATCCTCTGTTGAGCTTTCAAGATGTAAACTGGATGGAGCAATTATGAAAATCTACAGTTGAAATATTGAAATAAGTGTTTTTGTCGTACAGTAATGCACTCACATCTTATCTAACTTTGCTGGAGGAGTTGTGTTGGAGCAGAACAGATGCGAGCCTTGTCATTGCTCATCCTGAGTGTGACACTCCCAGTCCCGGCCGGAGGAGCACATGGGCCCCTGTAAATGATGGTGTGGCTAACACGGCGGAGCAGAAGCGGCTGTCATTCTGAAATATTACAGTTTGTAACAATGCCCAAACACGTCCTGTCAGAGAGCTGTAAAACTCAAGTGCAGCATAAGCTCTGATACTTCCAAATGGAAGTTTTCTAGGTTACACTGGAAACTTGGAGGGCATTGCAGATGTTTTAAGATTGCAGACACTTTTGGGAACACAAAATGACACTGGATAAATTGTGTGCTGCTCTGCTGTGTCAGTGATCAGAGCTTTTTGGCAGGAACAAGGGCATTGTGTCAAAAGGATGTAGAGTAGAACAAGCTTGTCTGTATCTGAGCTAATGTGTTTGAGAAGTCAATTAACTAGACTACCATAATTATCTCTATCCCCATGCTTTCTCTGGAGTTTATTGTAGTAGAAAAGTGTGGCAAACAATAGATATAGAAATGACAGGACAAAGGCGTGTGCAGAAACAGTGATGGGAAAGGAGTGGAAGACAAGTGAGCAGCAGCGAGGTGAGCGTGGAGCAGAGATTGTCAGCGGCAGAATGGGAGAGAGTGGGTGTGCATCGCGAGCTCCGAGCACTGCAGTACATTGCAGTGCCCAGCCCCCGCTGTTCTGTGCTCACCATCCGCTCGTATGCACTGAAAAGACCCCTGCAGCAGCCCAGCACTGCACAGAGGGCTGTCTTCATTGGCAACACACACATTTTGACCTGCACTTGTGCTCACTGGATATCCGATTTTACACTGACGCTATTTAATGCATGGTCGCTCGGAGTCAGTTGCCAAAATAGAGGAGCGATGCTTTCCGTGAGAGGGGGTGTAGTCATTCCACGGTCCCTGCAGATTATGTTAGCGTGTATGGTTCACTCTACCAATACTAGCGAAATGATCCCTCCCAATGATTTCCCCATTAGGAGCATCTGCTTCTGTGTTTGCCTTTGCTCCAGAGGTAGCATCTTTACAAACATGATTATTGAAGTGACAATAGGACGTCAAACAACATGCGCTTTGACATAGCTGGTGTTTGCCCACATGGGGTTTTGCATTTCATTGATGACGCTACGTGTGGCAAATGCAACATAATGATCCCTCACATTAGCTGCAAGCCTGTCGTCAGGAGTCAGTTGAAATGAA
>JACM01002558.1:0-15150 GCA_000787095.1 Periophthalmodon schlosseri
GTGTATGAATTCTGCTATACAAATACACGTGCCTTGTCTTGCTAATAAACCATGTCCATACTGTACTTAGCAGTGTTAGGAAACTGTTTTACATTTGTACGCAAGCTTAGCAAAGTATCAGCATCTTTATATTTTCTCCAGTATTATGTCTTCATCTTAAAAATCTGGACAGCCCATAAAAGCCGTTTTGTATAGTGTAATTTCTACTTATTAGTCTACTGGGTGTATTTTATTTTGAAAGAACAGTACCCAGAGGAAATCTATCCAAACAGAGAGAACGTGACCTTGGCTTGGGAACTGAACCTGGACTCTTCATCTTGCTGTGAAGAATGCTGCGTTTTTCCTTTTAAATTTAGTGTGTACCCTTTTGTCCCGGCCAAGGTACATTTTCTATTGAATTTGATAATAGGGTTGCAAAGTTTTGAGGACAAAAAGTATTGCTATTAGTTTTGCAATATGTTTAAAAAGTAGGATTCTATTCAGACTATACTGTAAACAGCACCAGGAGCGTTTATATTTGAGGGAAAACTGAAAGAAGTACGGACCGAATCTTGTGATGCAAAAGAGCGTTTGTCTACTGATTCGAAGGTTGGCGGTTCGAATCCAGCTCTCACTGATGAATGCTGTTGTTGTGTCTTTGGGCAAGACACCTAATCCGTCTCATCCCAGTTTCTGCGTTTACTAGTGTGAATGTGTCAGTGGTTCCTTGATGTAAAGCGCTTTGAGGGCCTTGAAGGTGGAGGTTGGTAGAAGTTGGTAGCTGGTAGAGTTTGTCCACTGATCTGAAGGTTGGCGGTTCTCGCTCTCGACATAAACATAATTTAGCAGAGCGGTCAGATCCAAATCCAGCTCCCACAGACGAATACTGTTGTTGTGTCCTTGGGCAAGACACCTAACCCATCTCATCCCGGTGTCTGCGTATGCTAGTGTATGAGTGTTTGTGTGAATGGGTGAGTGGTTCCTTGATGTAAAGCGCTTTGAGTGCCTTGAAGGTGGAAAAGCGCCATATAAAAGCGTGACCATAAATACTCGGGAAGCTTTACGATTAGATAACAGCACCAACTCAAACTGCGTTTTCGATTTGCTGTAGTAAAGGAGCTGTACGGGTTTATTTATGCCACATAGACGACTTTGAGCTACAGCATCACGAGTATAAGTATTCAGAAGTTCCTCCTGTCCTCTTATGACTGGAGTTTTCTGGGAGCTGATCCTAGCAGAGGGTCTCGCAGTGGTGCAAGAGAAAGACTGGATCAGCTCTCCACATTTCATCTTTATGGCCGGCTGTAAAATCATCCAGTGAAAACGCAGAGAGCAGGCCGAGGGGGAATGTCACATTATTCTGAGGCAAAAGTTTCAGCTAAAGGACAGAAGCCGTTGTGTCCAGCCAGCGCTCTTTTATTGGATTAGTCTCAACAGTCATTATCCCACTTGTTCACAGTTCATTTCATATTAGGAGATTGCATTTTATACCCCGCAGTTTTGCAGCTGGAAATTAGCAACACGTGCTATCACTTGCGAATAGTGACAGGATGACTGAGCCTACCAGTCGCAACAATTGATGGGGAAACGCATGTATGTCTATGGTGGAATGTTCAGTAGTTACCGTGGTGACGCTATGAACGCATTAGCAAACACAGCCAGTTTGTTAGATTGTCTTAAAACTAAAAAAAAAAAACAAAATGGATTTAAACATGTGATTAATAAAAGTGTTCATGGCCCTGTTTATGTGTTAAATTTTCAACAAAAAAGGTGAGAGTGACTAACTGAAAAACTGTTGGCTAATGCTAGCTAGCTTGTGACATAATGCTTTTGAGAGGGACGCGTTTAAAAGCTCAAATGAGCTCACCTGTTGTAGTTCCTGCTAAGTCAGTTCTTTATGGTCAGATTGTGTTAAAATAAAGCTCAGATTAAAGTCTAACTTGAGTAACAAAGCTTCAGATAGAGCAGTGCCTCTAGTTAGCTTCACTCCCCGAGGAATGTTGATTGACGTTGACATCAGCTGCAAAAATGTTCTATGATCTCTACTACTCCTGTTTTTTTGTGATAATGTACACTACCAGTCAAAGGTTGGGACACACCCTCTCATTCGATGTTTTTTTTTTTCTTTATTTTTACTACTTTCTACATTTTATATACACACAGAAGACATCAACTATATGAAAGAAGATACATGGAATTATGAAGTAAGGGAAAAAAGTAGCCACCCTTTGCTTTGTTAAAAAATATTTAACATTGAATGAGAGGGTGTATCCAAACGTTTGACTGGTAAAGCTCTGAGCCAAAATTACACCCGAAACTTTTATATGACATCTGAAATTTGAGCTTGGTTCAACTTAATTAAATGAACAACAATTATACCTCGTTAAAAATCAGTAGCAATAAACTGAGCATTTATATTTGAGTTGCTATGAGTAATGCTTATGCAATGCAGTTATGTAAACATGTTTTTATGAGATACTAAATTATAGTGTTTGATAAAAGCTACTGTATTATAATAATCACCATTAAAAGTATTAGTGCGTGAGATATTTCTCTCAGTTACAATTCTTAAAGGTCCTATATTACACAAAACGGACATTTGTGACCTTTAAGTCATGTTAGAATGTTGTTACCTTCTCAGAAACATACCTGGAGTTGTGTTTTGTTTCATTCACACCTTTGAGTAACCCTTTATTATTAGTCTGTCTACATCTCCAAAGCTCAAAACGCTCTTTTCCACCTTGTGATGTCATGAAGCGGCAGTTCTCAAGTTAACAGCTCCTTTTACCTTTTGTTCAGTAGAGATTGGCAATTCCAGAGCTGAAATCATCCAAATGATTCTAGTGAAGGTGTGTGGAGTTTAAAAACCATAGACTGTATAAAGAAGTGGACTAAGTGAGTGTGACGTCGCCCATAGCGTTCGGCTCCAGTCAAATGAAGCTTATCAAGGCTAGAGCAGTTATATGGGCGAATTTGGAGCCAAGTTCCATTTTGGAATTCTGACCGTGAGTGTTATAGCAACCAAAGAGCCAATCCAAAGCAAGGCTGTTGAAAGTAACGCCCCTTCCCGCCCACACCGCTGGTTTAGCAGGGGGCGGGCACTTAGCAACACTTTAAATCAAACCTGTTGCTAACGCTAGCGGAAGCAACCTTGAAGAGAGAAGGCGCCTGATTTGTCTGTTATTAATGTTCATACCTTGACTTACGGACACAATTGCGTTAGCGTTAGTTTTTTAATTTTCAAGTTTTTTAAAGTGAAATGGAGTCGATGGGGCCGGAAGCGCGCCCATGATCACTTCCAGCAGGTTAGCCACGTCCGTTTATATATATACAGTCTATATTAAAAACACTGTGGAGCACTTCCTGTATTACCACATGACATCACAAAGTGGAACAGAGTGTTTTCAGAGCGTTTGGGAGAAGAACTCAGCCTTAATATGCAGGGTTTGTGTGTTAAACATGTGTGAATGAAGCAAAACACAACTCCAGGTCTGTTTGTGATGAGGAAACAACATTAGAACATAGATCAGAAAACAGCGTAATGGGGGCCCTCTAAACCACAGATCAAACCAAGATATGTACTTAGCATTTCTGTGTTTTCACATGTGACAGTACCGCAGCTGTTTTAGTGCAAATGTGAAGCACCTGCTGTTCAAAGGGTGAGTGGTGTGAATACTTCTAGCAGACATTTCCTGCCTCTTTATATGCAGGTGTAGACGATATGGACAAAAACTGTTCTCCAGATCTTTGTTTCTCTTTTTATTCTCCCGAGAACTATAATCTGATCATGTTTTTGCTTCATATCAGCAATGCTAATATCTTTGATTTGTTTTGTCCTATTGTAATTCAAAAGATGAATGTGACCAAAATAGCGTTAATCTGTCTGTAACCTAGGCCTGTCACGATAACAAATTTTGAAATGCGATATATTGCTGAAGTAAATATACACGATAAACGATAATACTGAAACCAAACTGTAAAGCAGAATTATCCCCCAAAAAGTATTCTAAATGTGCAAAATTGTTAAAACATAAACTGCAAGAAATAAATGACAGAACGCAACACTTAAGTAGTTAGTTTGTGTCTATAATGAGTCATACAAGTTCAAATGCAGCTCAGATCTCATTGTAGTACAGAAAAATAACCGAATATTTCTCAGTACTACAAAGAAAAAGTCCCCACGATCCCCAAAAATTGACCCCCAAAAATTATAGTTCGGTCTAGCACCTATCACGATAGTTGGAGTTAGACTATTAAAATGACATGTAAAGAGCTAAATAATATGATTTCTTTCTGATCCTACATGGTCCCTCTGGTTACTCACATCGGATTTTGGGGTTTGTCATTTAAGCTATTTTATACCCATGGTGCTTAGATTATAATCAGATTTGGGTGTGACTGTAGCCGGAGCCAGTGAATAGGCTGTATGTGCAGTGCAGAAATATCGTCTTATAGCCCTGTTTGCATGAGTGTCTTTTCTTATATGGCTCCCTTTTGACATCTTTTGGACTCGTTTCTAATTATAGACACTATATTTGTGATTCTGTCTTTCCATATCTTAAAAAAAACACATCTTCAGTACCATCTTGTGTCAGAGTGCTATGATTGTCCTCCATGCCATTCCCATACATTGATGACATAAGAGAAATGGCATTATTGCAGACAATCAGTAATGTTAATATCTTGATTTCCTGTTGTAACTGAAGACAACAGCTGTGCTAAAAACTACCTGTAACTGTCTGGACTAGTGATGGGACTTTCGGCTCTTTTCTCTCTTTTCTCTTTCGGGTCTTTGAAATGAACGGATCCAAAAAATTTGGATCCGTTCATTTCAAAGACCCGTTCAAAAGACTGGCTCTTTTACTATTTATTTATATGACAGAAGCCAATGTGAGAACTCATTTTAACAACAGACTAATCACAGAGAGAAACGACCAAGGCTTAAGTCTGTTTAAAATGGTTCAAACTGAGAGTGGGAGTGAGTTTACCCTTTGGAATTATTCAAAATCTAAACAAAGCGTTACACTACAATAATAGTAATTTTAAAACTAACTGTTATTATGATGCCAAATATGTTTTTTGTGCACACTCACGTCGCCTGCTCTGCTTCTGTGTTGATTCTGGTGTTGGTCCAATGTTAATCAATAAAAAAATGCAGACAAATGAAAAAAAAAAGATTTGGCTCTTTTAAGAAATGTGATTCAGATCCAACCATTCACGTTAATGAACTGTTCAAAAGAGCCGACTCCTTCACGTACAGCACATCAGTAGTCTTGATGTCACAGTGACAGTGTGGTTACACTCAAAATCTGATAATTTGATTCTGTTTGGAGTTATAAATCTTTTAAAATGATACGTAAACAGCTAAATAATAATGATTTCTTTCAGATCAGATTTTGCGGTTTGTATGTCATTTAAGCAATTTTAAATCAGATTATAATGGCTGCAGATGGCTTGCAAACGGCTTGCAGCTGCAGCTGAAACATGTCAACAAGGTAAATGCATTTCCTAAAGTGTTTTCTTTAAAAACAACCCAAGGTGCTTATATTATAATCAGATTTGGCTGTGCATGTAGCTGCAGCCAGTGAATAGGCAATTGACTTTATTCCGCCCTGTCCATTTTTGCTGTAAATGCTCCTAAACCGCGTTTTCTTTGTGGTGCCCATAGACTGTATATATAAATGGACATAGCTAGCCTGCTAGCCGCTACATTCCAAATAGGAAGTGATCATGGGCGCGCTTCCGGCTCCATCGGCTCCAATTCACTTTATATTGAAAAATTGTCACCCCTCTCTCTGTAAGTGCTGCAGTGAGTGCACTTTGGTCTTAAATGTTAACCCGCTCTACATGATCCTGGAATTTTTATTTCTCTACTGTGTCCGTAAATCAAGATATGAACATTAATAACAGACAAATCAGGTGACTTCTTTCCCCGAGGTCACTCCCGCTTGGCTTTTTGGTTGCTGTGATACTCGCGACCGGAATTCCAAATATGGAACTCGACTCGACAAATTCGCCCCTATAGCTGCTCTAGCCTCGACGAGCTTCATTTCACTGGAGCTGAACGCTATGGGTGACGTCACACTCACTTAGTTCACTTTTTTATACAGTCTATGGTGGTGGCACTTCCGATTAAGCGAGAATCCCATTTATTTCAGTGGAGAATTTGAGAAAAGTTTTGCTGCTAAAATATGAATTAAAGCAGGTTGATTTGTGTAAAATGTTCAGTGTTCATCAACACCAGCACCAACAAGTCAACACTGCACTGATTCTCTGAGAGGCTTTAAAACGGCTCTCTAGCCCCTGTAGAACTTATTTGCTGTTAATAATACAATGCAAAATAATACAACCCCAATGATGGAAACTTCCGGAATAAATCCTTTTTTGCACCTTTTTGACACGTTTCTAATTATAGACGCTATATTTGTGACTCAGTCTTTGCGTATCTTAAAAACAACATTTTCAGTACCGTTTAGTGTAGTGTGGATGCTATGATCGTCCTCCATGCCATTGCCATACATTGATGACATAATAGAAATGCCAGAGTGAGTGGTTCTCTTCAAGTCTTCAAGTTGTAATGGAATCTTTGTGATGCTAGCTGCACTTTTGAGCTATAAGTGCATTACGACCTGTGAGCAGTGCTGGTTAAATTGAACCAGTTAATGGAGGTGTCCAAAACAAGATGGGCAGAGCAGAGGGGTGAGAGATCAACACCGGCGGAGAGAGAGAGAATTATAAGAGCCACTGTTCCATGCAGAATAATTTGACTTGGAAATAAGCAGGGAACGTGCTTTGAACGTGCCAGTGTCCACACATTTCAAACAAAGTCATTGCGTCAGTACATGCACAAGTTTGTTTGCAGATCCTTAAGGTGACTTTTAACCGTGCTACTACACGTACAAAGAAAACAAAAGGGTTTAAACGATAGATTATCAACAGGAAATGTTATGGTATTTTGATCTCAGATAGCACAAGATCTTATCCCATATCTATTCCTATGTTTTAAATTCATACTGGTGTTTTGTAAGTTGAAGCCACAATATGTAACTTTTTATCCAAAAAATAGACTAAAATAAGTTGGTTTTTTATTATTTTGGTTGTGTTTATTGCACTGAACAGTGTAGAAAAACATGCGTCAGTCAGAATTTAAAACATAAGAGTAGACCCCCTAAGATCTTGTGCTGTCTGAGATGCCATAAAGTTTCCTGTCCCTATTGATTTTCACTGAACAACGTAGAAAACATGTGTCCTTACTGCGAATGGGCTTCCATCTCCACAGACCTGACTCTCACTTCACCTGCTTATTTCCATAGAAATGTTGTTTATTTGGCCACAGTAAGGCATACAACGTGAAGACGTGCAGAACATTCTCCGTGAAGAATGTTCCAGAAGTATGGTCTTAACTTTCTGCCTGTGTAATCCCTCAGTCGTCCAGGTATGAGCCATAGTAAAAGAAAACTTCTAATCTGTCACTGGACAAAAAGTTGCAGGAGTGAAGACGTTTGGATGATCTGATCAGTTCTGATCTGACCAGAACTGAAGAAGCGGCTTGGATGAGCAGCGAAACATCTTCACTCCTTCAACTTTTTGTCCAGTTGACAGATTTGATTTTTTCTTTTCCTATGTTGTAACGTTCTATTTCCACCGTATCATAACTGCAAGTCACTTTGACCCTGATATCAGTCTCACATCTCAACTTTTAGATTCTTCATGTATGAAAGATGAAAATAACTGCAGTTTGTTCATAACTCCAGGATGCAGGCCTTGTAATTTGCTGGAGTAGGCAGTCTGAGAAGCACAATAGACAGTAGACTATACACATCACATAAAAGGCCTCCTTGTCAATACATGCATTCATAAAAGCAGCAGCAGACATGGTGTTTGCATGCTCAATCATCCCAGGCAATTACACTGTCTCAGCACTATTTCCGACTGATGACCTCAAATACTCCACGCAGACTT
This sequence comes from Periophthalmodon schlosseri, assembly GCA_000787095.1. Classification (NCBI taxonomy): domain Eukaryota; kingdom Metazoa; phylum Chordata; class Actinopteri; order Gobiiformes; family Gobiidae; genus Periophthalmodon; species Periophthalmodon schlosseri. Next base: position 7,942 of record JACM01002558.1, read on the forward strand.
TTGTAATCTATATTTTGACATTTTAGTTACACAAGTTTTTGTTTTAATTGGCCTTTTTGAATCTTTATTTATTGATAATATTTTTAAACTTTTGAAAAACTGAGATTAGTAAGTGGGTAAGGCCATTTTGTTAATGTTGCAGTTGCAGCACCACGGCTCCCTTATTGACCCGAAAATCTTTCAGGGCCGCCAGTAACAATTATATTGCATTTAAAGCTTGGGTACCTAATTTTCTAAGTATTCAAGTGTCTAAATGTCTCAAACTTGTTCCTAGCGTTCACAAACCCTTTGGCGCATGGTCAGTATTCACATGTACACATTTTGGACACTAGCACAGCTTTAGAACAGCGTTTTCAGACAGAAAAGTGAAGATGGGTAGACCATCTCTGCACGGCTAATCAGTTCTTTAAACAAATAGAATTAAAGTTGATTTCAAACCCATGTGCTTGTTACGTAAGCAGCTTTTGGCATCCCCCTGTAGTGCGTCTGAGCTGCCAAAGGGGGCCCCAGACCCCACTTTAGGAACTGGCATTTACTGAAAACCGAAGAATTGATAACAGAATGGAGAACCCATTTGCTGTGAAAGGTAATGGGCCTGGCTGGACAAGCTCTACTCACTTAATTCTCAAACTTCTCAAACCTGATTTTCAACTGTACCCCATATGTTTTACTTTTTTACTTACTTATGTCTTTTTTACATACATGTGCCAGATGTTTTACACATGACCATAAACTGAAGTATGTTGAAAATGGTTAATGAGATCAATCTTTTGAACAGCAGCCAGCACAGAGCAGCACAGACCGGCACAGACCAGTGCAGACCAGCGCAGACCAGTACAGACCAGTACAGACCAGTGCAGACCAGCACAGACCAGCACAGACCAGCGCAGACCAGTGCAGACCAGTGCAGACAGTACAGACAAGTACAGACCAATACAGACTAGTACAGACCAGTACAGAACAGCACAAACCGGTGCCGACAGCACAGACCAGTATCGACCAGTACAGACCAGTACAGACCAACACAGACCAGCACAGACCAGTACAGACCAGCACAGACCAGCACAGACCAGCACAGACCAGCACAGACCAGCACAGACCAGTTGGCTCTCTGCTTTCACATGTTGGGCACTTGTTTCCACTGCTGCACAGGGGGCTTGTGGGATATAAATTGAACGAGTCTTAAGTTGTCTCTGTAGTGAAGTTTGTCTCTCAGTAGGAGCTAAAGGAGTCAATCAGTTTAATAGTGCCGATGAAGTGTCCAAACATCTTCTGGCATCCACCTCTGGCAATGAGGCCGTTTGTCAGGAGGGATGTAGAAGTCAGTACATTCATTAAATACATGAGCACAGATTACACTATCACTTTCTCACTGCGTCAGATTTAGTACTATCATTTGTTTGTTTATCTGTCTTAGACTGTAGATAAATGGACAGAGCTAACGCACTAGCTTGTTTGACAGCATTGCTAAGCGCCCGCTCCCTCCTAAACCAGCGGCGCAGGCGGGAAGGGTTGTTACCTTCAACAGCCTCCCTCCGGATTGATTCTTTTGTTGATATGATACTTGTGGTCGGAATTCCAAATATGGAACTGGGCTCCAAATTCGCTGATATAACCTCTAGCCTCGATGAGCTTCATTTGACTGGAGCCGAACGCTATGGGTGACGTCACACTCACTCACCCCAGTTTTTTATACAGTCTATGGTATTTATTCATAAAATTAAAAGTCAAAACATGTCTGCACTTTTGTGAATACCCAATTGTTTTCAACTGTACAATTTTCTCAACTTATCTTAGTAAACCGGTTGCAAGAAGAATAGTTAAATAGTCAGGCAGTTGCATTTTTGGGCTTTAAAAAACAAGATACATAGTCATAATACATTTGCATATCTAAAAATTGGGTTACAAGACTCTTCATTTTACTCCAACACAACAAACATATACTTTATTAATCCCCTATACTTTAGTAATGAATCTAGTATGTTGTTCTTTGCTCACATCTTTGCAGTACTAGCTTGTGGTGTTTTTAACCAGAAAACTTAAAACTTAAATCTTATAATTACCTTTTTACCTACTGCTGTCTTACGCAAATTAATTTAGCGTCTGCTCTGATCCCTAATCCTCTCTCTCCCAAGCCACCCCCACTTCTCTCTCCCCTGTCACAAAACAGCCTTTGGCCTGGGGCACCGTTGGTTCTATTTCTCAACTCGGCTCAGACCCATATCTGATATTCCCATGTTTTTTTTTCTTTTTTCCCTCCTTTTTTCAAGCGGTCCGTGCACAGGTGTAAGATAGCGAGAGGTGATCTTTCTTTATTTTGGGACCGGGGGCTCGCGGAAGAAATCTCATACGCTCACTACATCATTTAGCCATCAAAGCGGCCGCCGGCTACGCATTAGCTGGGGTGGTCTGGTCAGGATCGTCTTTACAGTTACTCTGATGGTTGTAATTCACATTTTTGTCCGTAGGGGGTGATTATAAACTGCAGTAAATTACCTGAGTGGTCTTGGATGAGTTCTTAAGAGTCGTATTTCACGCTGACAGGATTGTAAGAGAGAAGAGGAGAGGAAAATAGCGGAAGGTTATACAATCCAGTTTAGGATGGATACGAGGATTTTTCTTGTTTCGTGTTTTTACCGGTGGCTTCAGGCGTGACAAAACAGGTGTCAGGGTGGAGCCACAAACAGATCTTTGTCCAAGATACAATGTCAGAGTTTGCAGGTAAACAAATCTGCTGTCTCGTCAACAACAGCTGTAACGGGAGATGGTGCCAAGTTGCGTAAGTTAACACGGTTTAAAATTTGAATAAAAATGTGATTTCAAAACCAACTTTATAGGCATGAAAACAACTTTATAAGGGAAAAAAGTAGTTAATTTTGAAATTAAAGCCCCAAACGCTGGGGTTGTTCTGCATGTGTCTCTATTGGAATGTTCATCAGTTACCGTGACGACACAATGCACACATTAGCAAACACTGCCAAAAATGCTTTAAGATAGTCTGTAAACTCAAGAAAAAATACAAAAGATAGTCTGTAACTCAAGAAAAAATACAAAATGGATTTAAAAAGCACATTTTCAGAAGCCTGTGATCAATACAAGCGTTCATGGTCCTGTTTAAGTTTTTGATTTAACAAAAAGAGTGAGAGTGACTAACTCAAAAACTGTTGGCTAATGGTAGCTAGCTTATGACTGTAATGTTATTTGAGAGGTGTTTAACAGCACAAATCATCTAACCTGTTGTAGTTCCAGGTGAGTCAGCGTGTTCTAGTCAGACTGTGTTAAAATAAAGCTCAGATTAAAGTCTTACTTGAGTAACAGAGCTTCTAACAGAGTAGTGCTTACAGTTAGCATCACACCCCCAGGGAATGTTGATGTCATCAGCTGCAAAGTATCAATAGTGCTGGGTGATATGGCAAAAATAATCTTTTTCCCCCCTTATATTGACCAATCTGGGTCAAATGCAGAGGACAAATTTCCCTACGCGGACAATAAAGTGTACCTTAACGTTAATCTCAATATCTGATCCAATTCTGTATTTATTCTGTATTTATGTATATAAAAAAAATAAATAAAAATAAAAATGGTTTTCAGTAATGATTTCATGAACCAAAACAATCAGTGTATTTGAACACAAAAATAGCCCTATTTATTTTTGAATCTTAATCTGAATTACAATTTGATTTGTGCGTATAAGTCCTATTTCCCTCAGTGAATTGTTTTTCAGTTGTAAAACAGTTTGTTGTTGACGATAAAGAAAAGCTTAAGGCACTTAAACCCGAGTTCAGCAGCTAAAAAGTCTATAGAAGCCACATCTTTGTCAAACCCTCATTCTGACTGTGAAAAGAGAGGAGGAAACTCAGGACAGTGTTTTTGATAGGAGAAGAAAAGAATTGGAAACGCCCTTCACAACTCAACTCACAAAGGGCGAAACGGGATAGGGCAGCGCCACAGGGCTTTTTCATGAAGTTACAATGAGCTGTGTCAAAAGAGACCACGCAAAGGGTCTCCGGCGATTACAACAGGACAGAAAAGTAGCACTGACATTTTAGACGATGTACTGGTTGACGGGCGTGTGTTTTTATAGTTCATATTCATCCAGAAATATCGCCTGAACAATTGCCTCTGTGCACAACAGCGCCCAGCAACCACACTGTTATGCTGCGTCCAGACCGGGGCGTCAAAAACACTTTGGACGCCTCTGCACTTGAGAGCAGACGCCTCCGACGCGATACTTGAGTGTCCAGGGCGTGAGAGAGTGGCTTTAGTGTATTTATTACATAAAACCCATCAACCGAGGCGATCAGCTCGGCGGCAGCGTGTCTGTGTCCGTGACTCGCCGGTGCACCCAGCATAATTAAGTTGCCACTAGTTTGTAGCTGATGTCTTTCTACTTTTTCTGGATAATGACATCGCTACATCACTGGAGCGTAGTCTTGGTTTGTTGACTCTGCGCGTCAAACACCAAAAGTTCAGCTTTTTCAACTCTGGCGTCTGATGCTTTGGACGCGCGAACAGAGCGTCCAACGCTCAAGACACGCCACGTCAACGCCAAATTCTTCACCGGAGGACACTTGTGTTTAGAAAGGGTGATGTTTGTGTCGCAGTGCTAATGCTAACTTTCAGGCAAATAAATATTAAAAGAACAACACGAACTGAAGTATTCTACATTTTAAAACAATCGGGTAGTCTTTATTTTAATTAATTTGAATTTTAATAGGTTGCTTATTTTATGTTTTCTGATTTTAATAAAAGTAACTGTTAGCTTTGAGACACAGTGAGCTAGCTAGTGTGCTACTTTGCGGAGAGCCAGTTAAATAATCAGCAAAAGATACTTGCATTTTAAAAAACTTTATCATTATTATATTACATTTACTCAAGTAGTTTGCATAAACCGTTACCAACCACTCCAGTGTTTAGTTTTGGTTCCTCTTCCCTCTGTGAGTAGGTGTACACGGGCCAAAGGCTTTAAGCTGAAATAAATTAAATTATTTGAGCGTTTGTGTTTGTCATTTTTGTGGTTTATGCTTTGAAAGTATCAGGTTTTATTTGGTATGTAATCCCTTGCCCTTACAAATACACTGACTTCAAATTATAATCAGATGCGTCCAAACAGTTACTCTTGAGTAGTACTTGAGCGATTTCTTGGACCACTACTTACTTCCACTAGAGTAATATTATTTTGAACGAACAGTACTCTTACTTCAGTACAATTTTCAGCTTCTCCCCCCACCTTAGAAGTCAGAGCCCAGGAGTGCTATGGGCCATTTAAATGTTCCACTCTCTATCTTCGCTATTGAAAGTGACACTGAAAAGCACCGAGGGGATTGTCAGCGCCCTGTGATGACTTAAAAGTATCTCTGTGAGGTTCAAAAACGCTCTGACTTCAGACAAAAGGTTTTAGCCCGTCGCCCCGAGTTTTACAACAATCCCCTCCACAAAGAGCCTTCTACGTGACCTCCACTCACCTCCGCCCCCCACTACCACCTCTGGAGCGGTGGAGTGTCCCCTTACTGACATGCCCAAGTTTTGGAAGAGGCAAAGTGAAGCTAACTGGAGGTACTACGCTGCTCCTGTGTTTGAAGATGTGTCACTCACGTTAGACTTTAATCTGAGCTTTGACTTAGCTGGAACAACAACAGGAGAGACAATCTTGGGGAAAGAAGGCACCTGATATGTTTGTTATTAATGTTCATATCATGATTTACGGACAAAATGGCGAAAGAAAAACACCGGGATCACGTAGAGCGGGTTAATACAAACATTTTAAGACCAAAATGACGAGGCTCTCACGTTAGACTTTAATCTGTTTAATCTGAGTTTTGACTTAGCTGGAACAAGAACAGCACAGCCAATTTGTACAGTTAAACAAGTTCCTTTCAAATAACATAGCAGTCACAAGCTAGCTAGCAAAATGAGACCAAGAGCGCTTGTATTGATCGGAGGCTCACCGTGGTAACTGCTGAATATTTCGCCATAGACATACATGCAGTACACCAACCCAAGCACAGTGCCAAGTGTCAACAGGAGCATGGCTTTAAGCATCTGGTATCCCCCTAAACAAGAAGGTATTTACCAGTAGCCTTCTCCGTGACCTCCGCTCACCTCCACCCCCCTCCGGAGCAGTGGTTTGTCCTGTGACTGACAGGCCCGAGTAGAGGAAGAGACTAAGACAACAGGCTTGTGGGGTGATCGTGTTTGAGTGACAGAAGGATTACGCTTTGAAACAATACTGAGTACCAGAGCCAACTGTTCAGAGAAAGGGCCGTCTCTGTTGTTTTTACTTGCGTTTCATTCTGTCCTCACCTCCTCTGAGTGACTCTTTCATCCCCGACCTGTGAGGGAGTAACATTACAAAATCAAACACTTTTCTTGCCATTAAAGTAAAAAAACAAAACAAACAAAACTGTGACATCACCCAGAGCGTTCAACTCCAGTCAAATGAAGCTCATCGAGGCTAGAGCATTTATAGGGGCCAATTTGGAGCCGAGTTCCAACCGCGAGTATCATAGCAACCAAAGAGCCAATCCGGAGCCAGACTGTTGAAGGTAACGCCCCTTCCCGCCCGCACCGCTGGATTTGTCTCTTATTAATGTTCATATCATGATTTACAGACAAAATGGCGAAATAAAAATACCCGGATCATGTAGAGCGGGTTAATACAAACATTTTAAGACCAAAATGATGAGGCTCAGTTACAGAGAGAGGGGCGATAATTTTTCAGTGCAAAATGAATTGGAGCCAAAGTCAATGGAGTCGGAATCGCGCCCATGATCACTTCCTACTTGGAACGCGGCGGTTAGCAGGTTAACTGTGTCCATTAATATACACAGTCTATGGTTGGTACTTAACATGGTTTTGTGTATTTATTGTATAATCCAGTTGTTTTAGTTTTATACTTTTTTATGTTATTGCTATTTTTTTTTAGTCCTTGATTCTTCCATTGTTTAAGTGTTTTGACCCTTTTGTTTGTTTTTGCAGGAATCCAGATGGAGACGTTCAGCCTTGGTGCTACATCGCAGACCATGAAGACGGCATCTACTGGCGCTACTGTGACATCCCCACCTGTCAGAGTGAGTCCTTGGCACTCCCCCCCTCTCTTCTCCCCCCTTCTCTCTCTCTCTCTCTCTTCCTCTCTTCTCTCCCTCTCTTACCTTTCTCTCTCCCTCTCTTTCTCACTTCCCCTCTCCCTCTCTTCCTGTTCTCCCCCTC
>JACM01052363.1:0-14899 GCA_000787095.1 Periophthalmodon schlosseri
CATCAGTGTTTACCAATGACCATTTTACATTTATTTTTTTTTATATTTATGCCTGTAAATGGAGAAGTTGACATCTTTCTCTGCCTTATGTAATGTTTGTTGACTTGGCCTCTTTGTTCTAAACAGTATTTGTTCTTAGACCTTCAGGCAGCGTGTCATTTGAAAGCATGAACTATGACCCACCATTATAGTATAAAGCTAATATAATTTCTGCTTAAACACTGAGACTCATGATTCTCTCTCCATTTAACCCTGTTGTTTTTCATGTGCTTTTCAGACTTTACTGTGTGAGACCAGAGTCGTCTTGTGCTGTAATAAAGCAATGAACATTCACTACTACAAGTACTCAGTCCAAGGAATCAACATATTCGCCCTCAGTATCCTTTTATAGATGACTATGAAATGTGAATTATTTACTCAAGTGAATCTATTGCCATTTTCTTCAAACCTCTGCATGTATACAGGGTTTATTAGATTTGGAGATGCTCGTTCATTTCCCTGGCCTCATTGTCATTCAAACTGCATCAATAGATATTATTTGTGATTAGGCTGTAAGATTAATATGAATTCTAACAGTAACTATGGTATGATACAAAAATATAGAGAACCAGTCAAGTCTCTTTCAATGTTTTTTTTATTTTTACTACCTTCTATACTTTATATACATCCAGAAGATATCAAATATGTAAAGCAAGATATATGGAATTATATAGTAAATTTATAATTCCATATATCTTATGGATATCTATAGCTATATCTATAGCTTCATATATTTGATGTCTTCTATATATATCTAAATAGAAAGTAGTAAAAATAAAGAAAAAAAAAACACTGAATGACATCGTGTGCCCAAACTTCCTAACATCAAGACCTAATGAGCCCAATCGACCAAACTATAATCATGCTCAACACTGTGGAAGCTGAAACTGTCAGGTAGAAAAATAAACTGGCTTTGAGCCTGAATTTAAACATTGTCAAAGTAGAGGCCCATCTCACATCTTCAGGAAGACTGTTCTTAGTCCCGGCTCTGTCCCGGCTCTGTCCCGGCTCTGTCCCGGCTCTGTCCCGGCTCTGTCCCGGCTCTGTCCCGGCTCTGTCCCGGCTCTGTCCCGGCTCTGTCCCGGCTCTGTCCCGGCTCTGTCCCGGCTCTGTCCCGGCTCTGTCCCGGCTCTGTCCCGGCTCTGTCCCGGCTCTGTCCCGGCTCTGTCCCGGCTCTGTCCCGGCTCTGTCCCGGCTCTGTCCCGGCTCTGTCCCGGCTCTGTCCCGGCTCTGGACACCAGTAGCAGTCCGGTCCCTGAGGTCCTCAGAGTGCAAGATGGTTCATATGGCACTAACTTGTGGGAGATGTAAATATTAGTGGTTATACTGGTCCCAACTCTTCATCTGAATTTAAGACTAACGTGAAACCATCTTATTTCCCATCTTCCTTAAGTCTGTGCTCCCTTAGACCTGCTTCCTCTTGTAATCACCAGTTTAGTGATTGGATACACCGACAAGGACCACGTTTACTTCAGCGCAGAGACAAAGTTCGCTACAGCCATCACCGCCATCATTCCTCTGTCCTATTTTATCGGCATGGGAATCGCCAGGTACGTTTTATCTAGCTGTGGTTATATGGCCCAAAAATCAAATCATTCTTATTTTTGCACATCTTGGACAACTGGTATTTCTATGGTTTATAGGTTTATACTTTCATTATAGTTAGAAATATAACACACAGCCAATTTTACAGCGATAGATTCATGCTAAAATTAATTATGTCACAGACCACAATATTGGCATAAAAACAAAATTTTGTATTAACATAATTATTTAGGGGCGTTAGGGCTGTGCATAACAGCGCCCGGCGACCTCACTGTTAGCATCACTACTTTCTGTCCAGTTTTATCTCTGAGGTTTGTGCCAAATCACACTAAAATGAACAAATATTAATATAGATGAGGCAGTGGACAGGGAGCTGCGGGTGGATGTCACTGTACAACATGTTAAACACTACACAAATAAAATGAATACTTCACCGGACCACACTTCTGTGTTTAGAAAGAGACATGTTTGTGTCTCAGTGTCTCAATCTAATTTTGAGGCATAATGAATATTAAAAGAACACCACAAACTGAAGTACTCTACATGTAAAAATAATTGGGTAGTCTTTATATTAATTAATTTGAATTTTGATGTTGTTTATTTTGTTTTCCCATTTAATAAGTGTTAGCTTTGAGACACGGTGAGCTAGCTAGCATGCCTCTTCCAGAACAAATCTTTAACTTCAGTTTATCTTGGTTTTAAAATGAAGGAGTTTACTGCCTTGTTTAAAAAGAAAACATTAATCTAGTAAATTCATCAAAATATTAACCACCCAGCCCTTTTTAAAATTATATTACTTATAAGCTCATAATATTCATTGGTATTCAAATTAAGCTATAACATCAGATAACAGGAGGAAAATTGAGGTAGAGGACAGGGAAAATTATTATTTTTCACAGGCGACAGTGGTTCAGTTGGTAGTATTTGTCCACTGATCCAAAGGTTGGCCGTTCAAATCCCGCTCTCAGCATGAACATTGGCAGAGTAGTCAGATCCACTGACAGCATTTATCTTGATGTGAAACGCTTTGAGTGTCTTGAAGCTGGAAAAGCGCTATATAAAAATGCCACGATTAATCCTAAAAAAAAAGTCCTACGATTAATATGCCAATAACTCCCCAAAATAATAAGTTTCTGTATTTTCTGTTTGAACATTGCAATTTAAACATTACTTTCTCTGAACAGTAATATGTCTGTTCCCTCAGTATTTCAGCGCAGAGTAACTTTGCAGTGGGAGCCGTGGTGAACGCGACCTTTGGCTCTATAACAGAGATGACCTTCTACATCACAGGACTGTTACAGGGCCACAAAGCAGGAACCAAATGTTATGAGGAGATCGTCAAAGCTGCGCTCACTGGCACCTTACTGGGCTGTATTCTCTTCATACCTGTAAGTCTGAGTTTTGTACTATTTTTTTTTTAATGTGGCCAAGTTGTTTAGATTATCATTTAGTGTTTTGGTTCTCAAGACAATTATCCAAGCAGAAAGCAGAGTGAGCCTCACATGAGTCTCATTTGGGTAGCCAGTTTCAATGCTAAAATCCAGCTGGTTTAAACCTAAAAGGATTCTCTGATCTGAATCATACCTACCTAAACCCCGGCACCTGCAGCATCATGAATCAGTGCTAGTGCAGCCTCTATAGCTCAGTGAGTGAATTCTGGAGATTCTGACATGATTGGAGGTTAAGGCACTGCCAACCAAGGTTAAGCTGTGTGATTAGGATATATTTTTTTTAAACCGTAAGAACACAAGCTGCATACGGTTCTTGTAACTTATTTAAGTAAAACAGCTTATTTCTCTTTCAAACAAAGCACCACTGTAGCAAGAAATGGTGAAAAATTCCACTCTACTAATCCCTAAATGGATGCTTTTTTTAATAAACTCATTACTAACCAGTAGTTTAATAATTCTTATTTATTTTATATTTCTGTCTGTTTTTATGTTGTATTCTTTGGTCAGGGAATCTGTATGATCATTGGAGGCATTAAGCACAGAGAGCAGAGGTTCAACAGTCGCTCGGCTGGAGTCAGTTCAGCTCTGCTCTTCATTTCCATCGGAGGTACAACAACTTCATAAACTGCTACAAAATACAAAAGCGATCACACAACTTTTTCATTTCAGGGGTTTTTGCTCCGACCCTGTTCTCAAAGACGTTTGGGAATCTGGTTTGTGAGAGCTGCACCAGTGTCCCAGGAAACAGCAGTGTCCCCTTCATCTGCAAGGACTGCCACTACGACTCAGTAAGAAGTCAGATGTATTCACAAGATTAAAATGGGATGGTAGTAGTTGTAGTCTTATAACCATAGACTGTATATATAAATGGGCATAGCTAACCTGCTAGCCACTGCGTTCCAAATAAGAAGTGAGCATGGGTGTGCTTCCAGCTCCATCCACTCCAGGCTTGTCATTTTGGTCTTAAAATGTTCGTATTAACCCGCTCTGCATGATCCTCGTATTTTTACTTCACTATTGTGTCTGTAAATCAAAATATGAACATTAATAATAGACAAATCAGGCTCTTTCTTTCCCTGAGGTTGATCCTGCTAATGTTAGCAATAGGTTTGATTGGCAGCCCTTTTAAGCGCCCGCTCCTTGCTAAACTAGCTGTGCGGGCGGGAAACGGGTGTTACCTTCAACAACCTAGCTCCAGATTGGCTCTTTGGTTGCTGATGATACTCGTGGTCGGAATTCCAAATATGGAACTCGAACGCTATGGGAGACGCCACACTCACTTAATCCACTTCTTTATACAGTCTATGCTCATAACTGGAATTTTGGCAGTTAAAATCCTGCTTGGTCAGAAGTATTGAGGGTGCAGATTGGAAGCTTGTCTCTCTACCCCATGGCGCCCCTTATACCTCGTGTTTTGAATGATTGGATAATGACCAGTATATAGACTACAAACAGCCCTTTGAGAAACTTGTCAAAATATGTATGTATAAATACTAGTGTTTACATTAATGTTTTGTTTTTTTATTTCTAAACAGAGTCAAACTGACCCACAGCTAATTTTGTCCCACATTGAGTAAGTATGTAACTGGTTAAGAATAGGTGGTGGTGGACAGTGACCTATATAAGATTCAGTTTTTGAAAGCAATAACCAAACAGAAAATCTACAAATGTTGAAATGTATCATAATTTGTTTGGGATCGGCTCCACAGACTTGTCATATTAATCTTATGGTTTAAAGTCCTTTCAGCAGACGACAGTCACGTCTTTGGGGTTGAATAATGGCACCACTTTCTGGAGCTGTTGTGAAAAAATTATTTGACTTTTGTTTATTTACACTGACAGAAGACGCTGAACTTATTTCATGTGAATAGGCCCAGTAATTACAGAGATATTAACCATAAACCAGGTCAAAAATTCATAAGTTTTATAGTGTTACAGCAAATTCTACCATAGAATTTTAATTGGTTTTAATTGAAGATAGATCAATATATTGGGCCGATATTTGGCCTTTTTAGCGTACTGGCTCTTGGCCTTAAATCTCCAGCACAGGCCGATACTTTGTTTTGGTCAATATGCTGCCTAAAGATTACACACAAAGCTTTATATTAACACTTTAATATGAAGACATAACAGCACAAAACGTGACTACACAGCTCTCTTAAAGGATTATGGTAAGAAAGGGCTTGGGGGGAGTTTGTAGTCAATTTAAATTGCAAAATTTGGGAAAATGATCAAAGCTCTCTTAAGGATTATGGTAAGAAAGGGCTTGGGGGGAGTTTGTAGTCAATTTAAATTGCAAAATTTGGGAAAATGATCAAAATCATTCCAAAAATATCGGCAGAGCTTATCAGCCATCGGTTGCTCTGGATTCTAAACAATCGGTATCGGCATCGGCCATGAAAAAAAAACATTTCTATCTATAGTTTTAATCCATAGACCATCCATGCATTTTGTATAGTTATGTCATGTTAATCAAGCCTATTATGATCGGCCTTTTCTCTCTCCTCCCCTGCACTGGAAATAGCTGTGCAGAGTTTTCATCTAGATTATAAATAATTCAAACATAAACGGCACCAACACTAAACTCTGTCCTTCACCAGACCGCTCGTCTACACCATCGCCGTACTGCTGCCGGCCGCTTACCTCATTGGCCTGATTTTCACCCTGAAGACTCACTCTCACATCTATGACATACACATCAGCGATATCCAGGGGGGCCATGCAAACGGTCAGTACCAGCAGGAGGCGCTCTCACACCACCTCTCCAACGCTGGCCCTGCCCTCGCTGCAAACGCCTGCATTAACGCCAGCCGCCATTTTGTACCAGGTCTGTGCATGTGTGTGTGTGCATGTGCGTTAGGGCTGTAGTCAATTGATCGCGTCTTAGCCGACCAAAACTTGTATTAGTTTACCTCATAATTTAGATTAGAGCAGAAAAGAGGAGTTAGTGAGTGAGCGAATGGGCTGAAACTTTGGCATTTTGTGGCATCTACACAACCAGTCAAAAGTTTGGACATTGTAGATTCTCACTGAAGGCATCAGAACTATGAATGAACACACATGGAATGTAATAAACAAAAAGTTAACTCAGAATAATTAGATTTTAAGATCACTGCTTTGGACTGTTGTCATTTCTTGACTCTGACGTGGCCATAGACTGTATGTATAAATGGATATAACTAACCTGCTAGCCGTGTGTTCCAAATTGGAAGTGATCATGGACGCACTTCCGGCTCCATCTACTTTGGCTCCAATTCACTTTACGCTGGAAAACTGCGCCCCTCCATCTGTAACTGCTGCTGTAAGGCTCGTCATTTTGGTCTTAAAATGTTTATTAACCCGCTCTACATGATCCTGGTGTTTTTATTTCACTATTGTGTCCATAACTGAAGATATGAACATTAATAACAAACAAATCTTTCCCCGAGGTCGCTCCTGCTAGCATTAGCAACAGGTTTGATTGACAGCATTGCTAAGCGCCTACTCCCTGCCAAACCGGGCTGGGAAGGGGCATTACCTTCAACAGCCTCAATCTGGATTGCAATGTGGCTCCAAATTGCCCCCTATAACTGCTAACCTCGATGATCTTCATTTGACTGGATCCAAACACTATGGGTGACGTCACACTCACTTAGTTCACTTCTTTGGACACGGTCTTCTCTCATTGAGCTTCATGATGGACTCTCCTGAAATGTTTTTTCTTCATTGCTACATAATGCCAAACATCTTCTGTATGTATATAAAATGTAAAAAGTAGTAAACATGAAGAAAAAAGAATGAGATGGTGGGTTCAAACTTTTGACTGGTAGTGTAAATGTAAAAAGGCAGTTCAAACTTATGATTCCCAAGTTTAATCTGTTTTAAATAAATACATTGTTTAATAGCTGTAGTCTTGTGAGTGCAGTTTGAACTATTATGTACCTTCATGTATCTGACACAGAGCTTTTGCCACGCCCCCTTTTTAGTCGACCAATCGGTGTGACGCGTCTTTAATCGACTATAGCCCAGTGTGTGTGTAGGTGGACACTGACTGCCTGCTGCCTGCTCTAACCTGCTGCATGTGGGACACTGGAGGAGTCTTCACTGTGGGGTAAAGTACAGCCTGTGCATGTAAATACCTCTGAGGCATGAGGCGGAGAGTACGGGGCCTTCACAAAATATTCAAATCTCATTTTAAGTTTTATCATGTTGAAGCTAGGTTAAGTTCCTTTTTGTCTTGAAATTCAAAGACTTTTGGGATGTAATAATGCATAGGGTTTATATATTGCACCTTTCTATACCCTCAAAGCACTTTACATTGCATTATTAATTCACTGCATAAGTGGTGGTAAATACTACTGTAGCCACTGCTGCCCTGGAATAGGCTGACGGAAGCAAGGCTCCCAATCTGTGCTATCGGCCCCTCTGACCCACCACCAACACACACTAAACCACACTGGCAATATGGGTTTAAAGAAAAAGTCTAAAAATTAATAAAACCCAATTTAGTATTCTTCTGTAACACGATGAAACATAAAGACTGGCAGTGGTTCTGAATACTTTGTGAATGCACTGTATATGGGTTCACTGATCAGAAGTCTTAGATCCACTGGAGATGGGTAAGTATAGTTTTGTTCTGACTGTCCCTCCTCTGACTGTGTTATTCCGTCCCTCCAGCGTCTGACCCTGTTGTGCACTGGCCTCGCTGGAGGGCTCTGGCTGTTCTCATCATTGCCACAGTGCTCATGGCCTGCTGCGCCGACCTCAGCATCGAAAACATAGAACCCATGCTCACACATTCTGCCATCTCCCAGGTAGGGCAGAGCTCATGCTCACTATGCATTATTCATTCGCTGCATAAGTGGTGGTAATGGAGCTCGACAGTGACCACCCACCCTGCTTTCCAGAACAAAATTTCCCATTAATTTTTCTTATAGACTTTTTGAAAAAAAAATATTAAAAGTTCGAAAGTTTGCTCAGGGATAATGAGCTATGTGGTAACTAATGACCACTAAAAACCTGTAATTTTATTTAAAATCTGTTTGAGACTTTATAAACCTCCCAAGTTATTAAAACATTTTGCAGAATCTTTCATTTTAAGTGACCTTTTTGGACTCAAAACAACCGTGTTATGATATTAGCAATTGAGGCGAGGCAAGTTTATTTGAATTACTTTGTGTACGAACTGTGCTATACAAAGTGTTTTGCAGAATAAGAAAGACATTAAAATGGTAAATGGTCACATTTTTATATAGCACTTTTCCACCTTCAAAGCACTCAAAGCACTTTACATCAAGGAACCACTCACCCATTCACACACACATTCACTAGTGTAAGCAGACACTGGGGGTGAGGTGGGTTAAATGTTTTCCCCAAGGACACAATGCCAGTATTTATCTGTGGATCTGTGTCAGTGGATCTGACCCCTCAACCAATGATGTTTATGTTGAGAGCGGGATTTGAACCGCCAACCCTTGAATCAGTGGACAAATGCTCTACCAGCTACTGTCACCCCAAAATCACAATACAACAAATCAAAACCTAAATAATCACAAATAATCATCATAAATTAACATTAAAAGAGAAAATTGCAGAATAAAAACCCTTCAGTCATATAGTCATGTAGCTGGTTAGCCTCCACGATGCCTTCCCATAGGCTTTTTCCAAAAGTCTGTGGGAAAAATGAATGGAAAATGTACTTCTGGGACCTGAGCAGACTGTCACTGCTGCCCTGGGGTAGAGCGATTGAAGCAAGGCTCCCAATCTGTGTCATCGGCCCCTCTGACCCACCCACAATGTTGCTGTGGGTGAAGTGTTCTCCGCCCACTGCTCTGTAGTTACTTGCATTCAGGCTCCAGGTTCCATATATAGGGTTCAAAAATGTCTCACAGCCATTTTTCAACTTGTAAATTAAATTAAATTAAATCTGCTTCCTGCTACAGTGAAATTTGCAGTTGACACCCAAATCAAATCACAATACTTAAAAAAAAATAAAAAAATCTGCAGCCCTTTCACTTGTATGTACAGTGACTTTACCGCATTATTTCCTGTGTTTGATGATTTTTTTTCATAATTCACAGTATTTTATTGGCGTCACACTGTTGGCCATGGTCCCTGAGCTGCCTGAGATTGTAAATGGTATTCAGTTTGCTGTACAGAACAACATCAGTCTGAGGTGAGTGAGGACGTGGAACACACTCCAAGAAAAGCAAAACTGGAGACTTTGGTGACACAATCACAATTTAATAATCTGGTAACAAACTTTTATGCACACACCTGCTCCTGTTTTTAAAGTTTTATATGGACTTGTGAACTTGTTTTTGTTTGTTTTTCTGCTTGTATTGTATTTTAAACAGCGTTTAAAATTTCTCTCATTGGGTTCCCCTGTATAAAGGGAGGGAGAAAGAGAGAGGTAAAGAGGGAGAGAGAGAAAGAAAGAGAGGGCAAAAGACAGAGGGAAAGGGAGAGAAAGAGAGAGGAAAAGAGAGAGGGAAAAGACAGGGGAGAAAGAAAAAGAGAAAGGGAGGGAAAGAAAAAGAGGGTAAGAGACAGGGAAAGGGAGAAAAAGAGAGGGGAAAAGAAAGGAAGAAAGAAAGAGAGCAAGGGAAAGACAGGGAGAAAGGGGGAAAGAAAGAGGGAAGGAGAGAAAAAGAGGAGGAAAGGGAGAGAAAGAAAGAGGGAGAGAGGAGAGGTGATGTATTTTAAACCTCCTCTGATACATTACATTTAACTGTGTCTTTTACAGCCTTGAAGTGGGCAGCTGTATCGCGGTGCAGGTTTGTATGATTCAGATTCCCCTGCTCATTCTCTTCAATGCTTTTTATGTAAGTTAAGTCACGCACCTAGATATTTATATTTTTCACATTTACTGGCTTGATTTTCAACATTTTTTTTAATCTAGGAGGTAGGATTTGTCCTTTTGTTTAGCGACATCCATCTATGGGCAAGCATTTTTAGTGTCATTCTGTGCAACTATATCTTTATGGATGGAAAGTGTGACTATTTTCAAGGTAAGTACTTGCGCCGTCCCCTTTAAAGGCCCTATATTACACAAAACTGACTCTTGTGAGCTTTAAGCCATGTTATAATGTTGCTGCCTCAAAAACATACCTGGAGTTGTTTTGTTTCATTCACACATTTGAGTAACCCTTTATTATTAGTCTGACTACATCTTTAAAGCTTAAAATGTTCTGTTCCACCTTGTGATGTCATGAAACAGGAGTTTTCAAGTTAACAGCTACATTTTACCTTTGGATCATTTCAGCCCTGGAACTGCCAATCTCTACTCAAATGATTCGAGTGAAGGTGTGTGGAGTTTAAAAATGCAGTGGAGCACTTCCTGTATTACCACGTGACATCACAAGGTGGAACAGAGTGTTTTCTGTTTGAGTGACATCACAGGGTGAACAGAGTGTTTTCTGTTTGAGAGAAGAACTCAGCCTAAATATGGAGGATTTGTGAGTTAAACATGTGTGAATGAAACAAAACACAACTCCAGGTCTGTTTGTGATGAGGAAACTACATAACATAGATCAGAAAATGGTGTAATATGGGCCCTTTAAAATAAACTAAGCTAATCTAAAAGTACAAGCATTAATGGGTTGTTTTAAGCATGTCAAGATAACACAATGTAAAGATTATTCCTAAAAATATTGTGATATGAGACAATGTAAAAGCCATACCACCCTGAGACAGCACGATGGAATACCAGGTGCTGCAGTGGAGCAGTACTGGCTCTGGGGCAAACTGCTGTTGTAGTGTCCTTAGGCAAGACACTTGACCCACATTTTTTTGTATGAATGAGGTGGGAGTGAGTGTTGGTGGTGGTCACAGGGGTTGATGGTGCAGATTGGCAGCGTCACTTCTATCAGTTTACCCCAGGGCAGCTGTGGCTACAGTAGTGGCTATATTCCATTTAATTTAAACATTAATCAAGCCGTAGTGAGTGTTTTCAGATTGTACATGATGAAGAGTAGTATTGTTTATGGTGAATTTATATAAAACAGGAAAATTCACCAATGATTTATCCAAACTGGTGACGATTAGGACTATGGTTTAATATTTATATGCATTTTTGGTGTGCTAAATTAAAGGGCCCGTATTCCGCTATTTTCTGATTTATGTTATAATGTTGTTTCCTCATCACAAACATCCTCAGAGTTGTTTTGTTTCGTTTCACACATGTTTAACACACAAACCCTGCATATTTAGGCTGAGTTCTTCTCTCAAACAGAAAACACTCTGTTCTACCTTGTGATGTCACGTGGTAATACAGGAAGTGCTCCACTGCATTTTTAAACTCCATACACCTTCAGGATGGGGTTTCCAATCCATACTGAACAAAAGGTAAAAAAGTAGCTGTTAACTTGAATACTACTGCTTCATGACATCACAAGGTGGAACAGAGCATTTTGAGCTTTGAAGATGTAGACAGACTAATAATAAAGAGTTACTCAAGCATGTGTGAATGAAACAAAACACAACTCCAGGTATGTTTTTGATGAGTAATTCAATTCAATTTTATTTATGTAGCACCTTTTAAAATACAACATAAGCTGCCCAAAATGCTAATGTTGTTACCAGCCTCCCTCTGCCCGTCCGATCCAGTTTAAGACCAGAGTACCTTTTGTGTAATACAGGACCTTTTAAGATCAGAAAATGTTTCATATGAAGTTAATACAGTAACTTTCTCCTCCTGCAGGCACAGCTCTTGTAGTGGTTTACTTCATCCTCATGGCTCTGTACTTCTTTGCTCCATCTCCACGCTCCTGTCCATCCACTTGAAAAATTTTGAAAAATGCTAGTTTGATATAAATTTATGACTGATGTGTAAAATAAATAGTGTTTTTGTAATAATGTAACTACGTTTTCCTGTTTGGCATTTAATACTGTTTTGCTATTTAAATTCTACCTGTTATGTATTCTTATTTGTATTGGAAAAAATAAACTCAAACATTTACAGTAGTGATGGGACTTTTGGCTCTTTTATGGGATCCGAATCTTTTGGATCAGTTCATTTCAAGGATCAGTTCAATTCAAAGAGCTGTTCAAAAGACTGACTCTTTTATATTTATTTATGACAGAAGCCAATGTGAGAACTTATTTTATCTACAAACTAATCAAAGAAACGATCAAGGCTCAGATGTTTTTAAAATGGTTCAAACTGAGAGTGGGAGTGAGTTTACCCTTTGGAAATTTGCAGAATCTAAATAAAACATTGCACTACAATAATAATAATTAAAAATAATAATTTTAAAACTAACTTCTTATGAAATCAAATATGTTTTTATTGTGCACAAAGCTCTCACTCGTGTTTCTTGCTCAGCCTCTGATAAACACTGGACCAACACAAGAATCAGCACAGTAGAAAAATACATACAAATTAGAAAGAAAAAGATTAGTCTCTTTTTAAAAATTGGATCCGGATCCAACCGCTCACATTAAGGAACCGTTCAAAAGAGCTGACTCTTTCACCAATGTCACATGTATGTACAGTAGTTTGTCTTTCTTAACAAAAACTATAAATAAATCCTCATTGTAAATTAAAAACATCACATTATCCTTCCACAAACACGCGGCTCTATCACAACTAATTAGTATCATTTAAGAAAGTGAAATTTGGCACAGTGACTCTTCAGGTGATCCCCGTTAAAAAAGTCCAGAGGGATAGATGATGTATAGTCTGAAAAGTTATAGCCATCAGTAAACAGGAAAGGTAATGTTGCCTTAATTATGGCAAGAAGCTGGGCTAGACAGTTAAGTCATAAGTTGTTTCTGCGCATGCAAGATTCTGTTGGTGAGTCCCAGATCCTGATTCACTGCTTCGACTTAAGCCCGGACTCTAGTTGGTCGTAACTGTCCCTGCGCTGGGTTGGACAGGCACCTTACCACTCCACCAATCCCAGGAGTTCCACCTGATGAGGGTCCAATAAAACCAGCCTGACTGCAGCCAGCTCAGAGCGGCTGGATCATTCTGTTGCCACCTCTTTACTCGTTTAGTTCTGTCTTTTGTTACTCTTTAGTTGTGACTTTTGTACTATTTTTCATTGAGACACTTGGTTATTTTTATTATTACAAATGCTGTATAGTTTAAAAATAGTTTGTAATTAGAGTCCAATTTAGTTAAGCTTAATAAATTTGTTATTACTTTTCTTTTTAATTTTTTTAAATTAATTCCTTAAATATTTGACCAAATGTTTGACTTTCTTTGTGTTATTATTTTTATCACCTATATTTTTTGTCAATTAATAAATTACATTTTTTAGTTAACATTAACATCTGGTTTATTGTTACTTCCCTTGTCCCTAGCTGAGCCGGTCGTAACAGGATCCGACACTTTCTTGTCTCTAAGGATATATAATATATATATATATATATCCCAGGTGTGTGAGTGTAAAAAAAAAAAAAACTCACTTTAAAGTCCCGTGGGCACGTTTCCGTATTTCAGTTGCCTCCTTAATCCATGTTTGTGATTATTTGTTTTGATTTGTCATATTGTGGTTTTAATGTCTTTCTTAATCTGTAAACCACTTTGAATTACTTTGTGTACAAATTGTGCTATACAAATAAACTTGCCTTCTCCTCTGTCCCTATGATGTTTGCTCCATCCCAGTCCTGAATGTGGTTCTTTTACAATGGTCAGAAATGGCTGATTTGAGTTGAGCTTCTGTTCTACTTTGTGTTTTGTTGCTCATGTGTGTAGCTTCTGTCCTATGTTCCTTTCCCGTGTACTGAAAGCCCTCAGTTTTTTTGCTGTATGTTTTATTGCAAGACATATTGCGTATATGAAATTACATTTGTGCTCTGGTTCTATTTTATCTTTTGGGTGGACGAGTAGTTGCCAGAGTTGTCTGTAGGTTTTACTGGTGTTTATATGGTGTTTTTTCATTGCCCTCTGCACTTTCTATATATACCCCTAATGTACGGTAACGCTACCAAGGCTACACTCTTTTATCCTGTTTTATTTTTGTTTTTCTGGCTCTGCTTTACCCTTCCCAGACTTGTTATTTTAGTTCCAAAATGCTGATAATTAGATTTTTACTGTGCATGTAATTGCAATTGTAAGTAGGCCTGCGTGTTTAAATATTTACTCATTTTGACAATGCTGACATATAACTAAATCAAGTTTTTGTTGTACATGTATGTTGAAAATTGAGTAGTACCGTATTTTCCAGACTATCACTCCTGAGTATAAGTAGTCAAAAAATGCATAATAATGAAGAAAAAAAAAAAGTATTCATCTGTGGGAGCTGGAATCGCACTGCCAACCTGTGGGTCAGTGGACAAATCCTCTACCAGCTGAGCTACTGTCGCCTCATTTAGTGTTTAGTTCCACTGTAAGTACTTAGCTTTATTATGGCTCATTAAGGTGTATTTATTATTAAGTGCCAAACAATGTTTCTAGTTTGGCCCAAAAATATTCATGCCTAACTGTGGTGGGCATTACTGGGCAAATATAAATGAAACCATGAATACTTGTTTGTATTATAATACAGTGCGTACATGTGTTTGCAGTAGTGTCACCCTGTCTGCAGCCCTGTGGAGGATGTCATTAGTCAGGTGGTAGGAAGCGGCCCAAAGCGTCAGTGCTCCGTCTGTGGGTAGTGATGATGGAGGGGCGGCTGCGGGCCCCGGTCTCACACGGCTTTGACACGTTGACCCAGTACAGTGTTGATGTCTCCTGCTCCTCTTTTGTGTTCTCTCTGCACTCATTCATTCACACTCGGGATGATGACTTCCTGGTTTGACAGCCCCGTTGTCAATGGCGATGGTGGAAAGGCTCACGAGGCGAAGTTCTACAAACAAGTGGTGCGAAAGTAAGTAGAGGTGAGCTTAGACGTGTGTGTATGAGAGAGTGAATGCCAGGACGTATACAGAACATGTGT
>KN472553.1:4616-30304 GCA_000787095.1 Periophthalmodon schlosseri
GTGTAGATGTAACTGGTGTAACTAGTTACTTCTAGAGTTATAATTTGAAGTTAATATAAAATGATAGACAAAACACTGAATAAAGCACAAAATCTGGTATTGTTTATGAACACTAAAATGAGAAAAAAAATCATAGAAATTTGGGTACCTTCTAGGAGTAAAATATATTACACAAGTAGGAGTAACAAAAGGAGTATACATTAGTTACTCAGGTTACTAAATGTACTTGAGTAAAAGTAACTAAGTACTACCAACTTATGTAACAAAATGTCATATTATAATAAGCTTATCTGCAGAAGAGAGACAATATTTCAGCATTTTTCAGAGGTAAGAAATCACTGAGGAATTCATTACACTGTGACAATTCAAAGGCCCATGTGCAAAAGTACACTCATATTTTCAATGATGTATATGCAAAACACCTAGCGTAGCCCCCCTGTGTCTCTCCACTTTAATTATACTGGTGATTTCCCAGAACAAAACAAACTTATGAGCACAATTGTGGTGTGTTTTACCGGCTCACCCTGCGATTTGTCCACATTAGGGTATAATGGGAAAATGTGCCTGGCAGTAAAACAAGGGGGCCGCTAAGGTGCCAAAAAATAGAGTAATATGCAAATAAAACAGAAAATGGCTATTGCGTGTCACAAATAGCACTAGCAATGTCATGAAATGTGCAACGTAGCTTGGATATGGCTCTGCAGAATTACCAGTTTTCAGAATTTAACAACTTCACTTTAGAATATGATCTATCCATCTTCAGATGCTTCTGAGGCAGCAGTCTAAAGAGAAATGTCTTACCTACTTCTTACTGGATACTTCCTACAACAATTGAGGTACATCAGTTAACGGGTCTAGATCAGATGGGTCAGGATCAGGAAGACACAGGTGGTACCAAGTCAGGTACAGTTTGACTGAGAAGGGAAAAGGACCTCAGGACAAAGGTGTCTTTCGTCCTCACATGGGGTGTTTATTTGTGGTGGTTGGAGAGGTCAGTGGTGCAGATTTGCAGCTGTGGCTACAATAGTAGCTGCTACTTACCACCACTGAGTGTAGAGAGACTGAAATCCAATTTCAGGTACAGTTTGTAACTTTCTAGAGGTGATACATCACCTTCATGATTCCATGGAAATAGAAAGTTAAAGCCATACTTTGGAACATTTTAGCCAAAGGAACAACATTTCCATGGGAACAACTATGCAAGCTCACTCAGAGTAAGGTCTATATTTTTCAGAGCAATAAACACAACCAGAATGGCTAAAAAGTTACATACTGCGGCTTTAAACACAATCCCGTAATGTCATTTGAACAAAGTCAATATCTGCGAGGCCGAGTTAACATAAATAAACTCATTCCATTTGCATTAGCAGTTATAGACTAAATCATTTCCGGGACCTTTCCACAATGGTTTCTTATTGATGCATTGTTGGAGTAAGCTGCTATTATGCATTCGCTTGGTTTCTCCGGCTGCCACTTAATCTCCGCCCTGCACACCTCTTGTCATTAGAAGAGCGCATTAATGCTCTATTTACACTGTGCTACATAATATAATGCATAAAGCTGTCCTCATTAAGGGCTGAGCCAGTCAAAGAGAATCCAGAGAAGCACTTAGTCACCACGCTGCCCGAGGTAAGCACTGCTCAAATGTTCACTCTAAAATAAACCTGACACGTGTTGGGTTTTTATGAGCAATCTTTGAGAAATGTAAGTGATTTGTGTGTTATCAATTGTCAGACAGGAAAAGTATGTCTATCTGGTCATAATGTCAGGAGGATGGTTACTATGGTCCAAAAATCACAGCTTTAGAATTGAAAACATTTCAATATTTCAAGAAAAGTTAACAATTATAAATTATATTAGACCTATTAATCAATCAAGTATATTTAGACAGTAAGAGTAAAAAGTAGGCTGTAAAAATCATTAAAAAATATTTTCAATAAAACATACATTTAAAATAATGTTCAAGTTGGAAACAAACAATGTCTATAAAGTAGGTTGTCAGTCATGTTGTTTTCATTTATGATTTCCGTCATCATAACCTGAATAACTATAGCTCTGATATGAAGAGCTATATAAAGGTTCTGTCTAACCTCGCTCCACTTTGTACAGTTCAGCTCAGTTTATTTGCTATTTGCACAGCATTCATTTACCCATTCAAATAGACAAAATGAAAACATATTTAAACAAAAACCACATAATATAAACATGAGTCAAAGACATTCAGATACTATTAATACATAATTTAGCCAAAGGTGTACAAAATAAAGTGCTTGTTTTAAAGTGCATTTTTTAAGAGATCACCGCCTGTGGGAAGAAACTTCTGCTGTGGTGAGATGTAGTGGATTCAGAGGCGTGTTAGCACTTCCCTGAGGGACAGAAATGTCACTGGTGGGATGATCAGACGGGTCCTTATTAATTGATAATGCCCAAGAAAGAAGTCTCTGTTTATAAATGTCCTCCAGGACTGACAGTTTCACATCTACTGTCCTGCAGGCGGAGCAAACACTCTGTGGAGAGCTCTCTTCTCTTTGGCTGTGGCATTTACAAATCACAACGTTTCTTTTTTTTTTTAGCAATTTCTCTTGTATGAGTGCCAGCTCAAGTCATGAGAAAGAGTCACACCAAAAAATGTACAGTTTTCTACAATTTGCACCTCTGCACCATTGATAGAAATAGGCTGATGAAAGTTATTTTTTTCCAAAATCAATGGCCAGCTCATATGTTTTGGAGGTGTTCCGTTTCAAATTGATCTGCTCACTCCAACAAACTATTTTTTCCAACTCTGATCTTAATGACATCATTCGCATTAATAAGACCAGTTAAAGTTGTATCATCTGCACTTTATGATCAGATTGTTAGGATCAGAAGCAACACAGTCATAAGTGAACTAAGTATACAACAGCGGACTTAAGATACAACCTTGTGAAGAGCCAGTGTTCACACTTCATCAGAGACACTGTTATTAATTGTAACCCTTTGAGGTCTGAAAGTTAAGAAGTTCAAATCCATTTGCAAATGGCATTGCGCAGACTACGAGTTTTCAGTTTTTGTATGAACCTTGCAGGTACGAGAGAATTAAAAGCTGAACTATAGTCCAGAAAAAGCATTCTGGTGTTTAATTTGCCTTTGTCCAGATGCTCATATACAGAGTTCAGGGCATTGGCATCCTCCACGCTTCTGTTTTGTCTATATGCGAACTGGAGCTGATCCACAGACACAGGGATTTGATTCTTGATGTAGTCCAGCACCAAACACTTGAAGCACTTCATTAAAACCGAAGTGAGGTGTCAAAACAAACATGGTATATTACGAGTACAAAAGAAAAAAAAACAAAACATAATACTGGGAAACAGCGCAGATTTCTCCTTATTTATGTCAGGTAAAATAAGTTATGTATTTTGTTCTGAATCTCCATATCCACGTCATGATTCAGAGATGTTTTATGCATTTGAGAGACACTACAAATTCCAGCCCCTTCTGTATTTGTAACAAAATGTAGAGGGACTGGCTGGTCAGGCAAATAGAAAAACAGACAACCACATGATTCTCTCTCTATTTACACTGCAGAACATTAAAAATGCATTTAGCCATGCTCATTATTGACTGAACTACTCAAAGACAATCCCGCGGAGCACTTAGTCACCGCACTGCCCGAGGTAAACCCTACTAACACAAAATAATCTCTCTCCAAAACACCAGACAGATGTTTGTCTTCTTTCTATGCTAGTTTGTTTGTTCGTCTTCGCTCAAAAGTACACCCTGTCTAACGAGTAAGCTGGTTTAGTCCCTGATAAATTGCCTGTTAGAGGAGGAAGGTCAGACGAAGCCATCTGGTCGGCCTGACAGAACCTGCGTGGGTAGAGAGAGGGAAAGTATGTGCGTGTATACATGTGTGCGCGCGTTTGTGTATGGTAGCGGTAATGCTAATGACGCTAAGGCTTCCCATTGTCCCGGAGGCGCCCTCGAAACTTTCACTCCTCCAGGTCGGAGCGCTGACCCTCCTCGGTGTGCTCAAGCGGAGAGCTACAAAAGACAGTGGAAGACAAAGAGATTCTGGACTAGAGCTGGGAAGTGGGATTTTGAAGAATGCATGGATTGGTGGAATGTGGAAGATATTTACGCAGTTTTTTGGTGGATGTGATGTGTGTGAGAATAGATGGAAGAAATTTGAATCAGTTTAATAGTCTGATCTATACTGTCCTGTCTTTGTTTAGTGCTTATTACATCCTTTGATGAGTAGTTAAAGTGTATTTGATTAAACCTTCTCAAGAATGCATGCATGGATTGGTGGAACATGGAAAATTGTGTTTATTGTTCATTTGGTTGCTGTAATTCTCATGGTAGCGGGTAGTAATCTAAGTTTAATCCAGTTAGCATCTGATCTACTGCTTTCTTTGTTGCTTGGTTGTTTGGTTCTCATTACATCCATTGTCCAAAAAAAAAGGATTTATCTACTCGTCAAACACCTATGATTGAACTCTTTACATCGGGTCCACTGATCCAAAGGTTGGCGGTTTGAATCCCACTCCCAACATTTAACTTTAAGCTAGTAGGCGAGATACACCCTGAAATTCAGAATATCTACTCCCGCTCAAACCAAGTTCTGTTGTTGTGTCCTTGTTCCAAGACATTTCACCGACCACGCCTAATATGAACGTGGTGTGTGCATGAACGATAAGTGGTGATCAGAGGGACAGAAGGTGCAGATTGGCAGCCTCACTTCCATTAGTCTACCCCAGGGCAGCTATGGCTACAATAGTAACCACCGCAGTATGGAGTAAATGATTAATGACTGTAGCGTAGCACTTTGAGAGGCTTCGATAAGCATTGAGTGCCCATTGGAGGTAGAAAACACTGAATAAATTTGACTATTCACATTTGATGCCACTGGGGCGACCTGTCAGGGGCAGCGAACACAGTGTAGCACCTGGGGACCCATCTCGAGCTAGACTTTGGCAGGACCTGGTGTATACTGTGCATGTTTTAAGTTGATGGGGGAAACTGGAGTGCTCGGAGGAAACCCTCACAGACATGGGGAGAAATATCTACACTACACTACCCGGAAGTCGAACACAGTACCTTCTTGCTGTGAGGCATGAGTGCTAGCCTATGTACCACATACGTATTCATTTATATTTTTACCTGTATCGATGCCATATGTTTTTCAATATTGTTTTTGGGATGAATGTATTTATCTTCTCAGTGGAACTCAAATTAAAGGTGCTTCAGACCAGACCTTCTTAGCCTATAGTTATCCTGTTTAGGCCTGGTTTAGATCATGATTTTGAGTATGCTACATTAGTTTACCTTGTTGAGTCTAGGTGCATTGCAGTTACATCACCACATCTTGACCCTGGATCTTTAAAAAAAATTACGTTTCTATAAATGTTATGACAGTGTTTTCCATTAACTCCATTAACTAGTAAAACCTTTGTCTCTGGATATTATCGTCCACCAGAGCTTGTGATCACATGCTAATGAATGTAGATGCACCTAAGTTATTCCACCCCCGTCTTCCTTTATTTCCATCTCCACTGCCACATCTAGACAGACACTAATCATAATTGCATCTGCTTTTGTTTGCCCGGCTTGTTTATTTGTGTGACTTTGACCAAATGTCATTATCCATCGTGGTGTGAACTCACCGGAGGCGTATCCAACGTGAAGGAAATGTATCCACGCTCAAAACTATTAGTATTTTCATGAGATCGTAACAACAGTGAGGGCTGAACTAAAGACATCAGACTAGATCGCCATAGCAATACCTCTGCGTACTCTTCCGTGCAGATATTATTAGCTTGTGTAGACAGCAATCACACATATGAAATCATTATGTCGCCCCTAGCATTTTTGCTATTTCTGGACATTACATTAAGAGGAAAGTGATATTTGTTACAGATGTGAATGAGAAGGTTGAATATTTCTTAGGTACTATTACTACAAAGTCTATTAAAACTATTGAATGGCTGTCTACAACTGAACTTGAACTGGAACCTACACAAGCATTTCAGTTGTGTAAAGAAAAACTCTGTCAATATTCTATCAACAAACTAGATTTTTTTTTGTCTTGCAACATGCTAAAAAGGTAGCAGGCTGTATTCCTGCCATATTGGGAAACATTCCAGGCACAGCATTACATCTCAGACCCTTTCCAGAGAAGTTCCATAATGCACGTTTAAGTAATTGTAATTGTGAAGCCATGGCCTCTACAATGACAATGCCATCATGCTCAAGTGTCTTGCACAAGGGCACCATGGCAATATGAAATGTTAAGAATATTTTTCAAACTACCAACATTCTTGCTTACTCCTTTTTGCAGTGGTTGTAACCCAGTCACAGAGTGATTTGACTGCTATTTATCCATGCAAACATTATAAAATGAAATCATTTCCAAATGTTACACATTTGTTACACAATGCATGCGCAAGAGCTAAAATCCTCCGGCTGGGTAGTCCTGATGAAACCTACTGCCAGATCTGGAGATAGATCCCCAGGCACCCAGTGCTACTGACAGATGTAACCCCACTGACATGGAAGGATGGGTCAAATGCAAGGGACAGATTTACCTATGGGGACAATAAAGTTTACGGTATCAATATTTTTTATATTTTTTTGCCAATATCAATGCAGTATAAAGAATCAATAGCCTACAACTTGTTTAGAAAATTGTAAAAAAAATAAAAAATAAAATCTCTCCCTGAAATCCCTTGCATTGTCTGTCAAGGACAACGTGGGACTTTAGTATTTATCAAGCTGAGCAAGTCTTCCTGGAGCTATACATCACTGTCACCTCCTGCACCTACACGTGAGCATGGGAGCCTGCAGCTATGTACAGGTGCAAGGTTATCTGCTCCTTCAGCACTGTTCCGAACACACGCGAAAGCAAAACAACAACTGACGCCAGGGACCGAACGAGTCAATTGAACACGCCATTAAAAATGCCTTTCAACAACAATATTTGCCTCTTTTAGACAGTGGGATATTGGATCAATTAGCTTTAAACAGATTTTTCTTGAGGCATCTTTACAGGTTTTAAGAATAGTCAGGGTCTTGCCAATACTTGCACTGTGCTCACGTAACTATAAAGCCCCCAAGTTTGTTTGCTTCTTGGGTAACTAATTTTGCTCCCTGAGATAAGATTTTGCAGAAAAAGGTTTACATTTTACACAAAGCAATCTCCTTTAATCACCAATCTAAAAAGGTTAAGTTATTGGGTCATCCTGAGTAATCAAAAAAATGAAAATGAGCATTCTAATCACCTCTTTTTGTATCAAAAATCATGTTTTTGGCGTTTATTCCCCTCTTTAAAGAAGGCGTCCAAACATCAAACATCATTCAAATAACCAAATGATCTGTGTTACTGGTGATGCACCTCCGTCCCAGAGAAGAGCTCAGGTGCCTGATCTTACAACCCCAAGGTCCTTAAATCTTAGGCAAAGCATGTGGGTGACAGTCTCTTTAGCAAGTGTCCGAAGGTGAGTGAGCTCAAGTCCAGTCCAGGGACTTTTTTTTAGCTGTGAAGCAGGTCTTCTTTATAGTTGCCAACATCCTGTCGTAGGTCGCTGATGTGGTAATCACTTTCCAGGTGAGGTGTCGAGTTAAAACAGCCTCCCACATTGTTTGGTTAGATGCAGCACAGTCTGCACTCAGCATGTTCTGAAGTTGCATGGCCTACTGGGACCACAGGTCGACCAAGAGGGTGTTTCGCCTTGTGCTTATACGACCTATATGTAAACGTCAGGATGCTATAAGACAGATATGCAAACATTAGGTTATTCCTAGCACTTACATGAGGCTTTACAATATTGCTTGGACTTCACAAAGCATGTTACATTATATGATTACACATAGGGGTAAAATATATGAGCACTCAATACTAGAATGTGAAAATAGACTTGACTAGGTATCAAAAATTAATACATTCTAACAGCACCCAGAGCTCCACCAGAAGGCAGTCTTCACAACATTCTTCAGGCACATGTTTGGGCAACTATAAGTTTACAGAATTACTTGTACCACACACATACACTGCTTGGCCAAAAAAAAAGTCGCCACCTGGATTTAACTAAGCAAATAGGTACGAGCCTCGTATTATATATTGGATAATTACTGCAGGTTCAGCAACAATATGTGCTCAAAGAATGAGGTCAGCTGACTACCTGAATATACTGAATGACCAGGTTATTCTATCAATGGATTTTTTCTTCCCTGACGACACGGGCATATTCCAAGATGACAATGCCAGGATTCATCGGGCTCAAATTGTGAAAGAGTGGTTCAGGGAGCGTGAGATGTCATTTTCACACATGGATCGGCCACCACAGAGTCCAGACCTTAACCCCATTGAGAATCTTTGGGATGTGCTGGAGAAGGCTTTGCTCAGCGGTCAGACTCTACCATCATCGATGCAAGATCTTGGTGAAAAATTAATGCAACACTGGATGGAAATAAATCTTGTGACACTGCAGAAGCTTATCAAAACAATGCCACAACGAATGCCGTAATCAAAGCTAAAGGTGGTCCAACGAAATATTAGAGTATGTCTTTTTTTTTTTGGTGGCAAATTTTTTTTTGGCCAGGCAGTGTATTATAGTTGTCAGCCAGAGAAACACATTGCACATTGACTCACATTGCTCTTAACAGCTAAAAAAAATCATGTATTAAAGTCATGAAACTTAATTGCCTTAGTAGTGTTTGACAAAAAGGGAGGGGGCAAATGAGACAGTTGAAATGTCATGAATGCATAACATATGTGGAAATTAATGAATTTATCATAATGTGCCCAAACAAATCAAAGCAGGCCCAACATATTCTCCCACAAAAATTCGGAGAGTGCTAAAAGACAACCAGCTGCTTTGTAATTTAAAGCAATTTACTTTTTTGTGCTTTTAACCATGTTTTAACATTGTGCTTCATTCATTAATTGTTTTTGTTCGCGAGGTTGTCTTTCTCAGAGCCTCTGAAATATTCACAGTACCTTCACAGGCAGGAACCATGCACATTTTTTTGTGCGCAATTATTACCATGTCGGCTGAATTTATGTGTGTTTTTTTTTTTTTCCCCATGGTTCATTCCCACTACTGCTAGTAGATGGCGTGTGTGCTAACACCAGTCCAAGTATGGGCAGCGCAAAAGAAGCAAAAAAATAAGTTGTCTAAACATACGCAATATTATAAGTTCTAAAACATGAATTGCCAAAGCAAAAGTAATCAAGAACATGTTTAAGGATAATAATATAATTTAATAATAATATAATTTAGATAATAAGTGCACTTAGCTCATCTAACCCTAACTAATAAATACTTGCATGCATAGTTGACCGAGTAATTCCATTGGCTTATTTTGATATGATTCAAATTTGGGTTGCAATCAATAAAATCTGCCGGTGTATGAGTAACTCGTAACATCTTGAGGGAAGACACAGATCCACTTGTCACATCTGGACTCATTTTCCCACAGTCCCCCTGAGGAAGAATCCGGCTGAATGCGCTCTGACTTGTTAGCTTAG
Organism: Periophthalmodon schlosseri; assembly: GCA_000787095.1. NCBI lineage: Eukaryota > Metazoa > Chordata > Actinopteri > Gobiiformes > Gobiidae > Periophthalmodon > Periophthalmodon schlosseri. The sequence continues at coordinate 14,125 of KN472553.1, forward strand.
CCAACGGTAACCGAAGTACATTCTCCACTACAATCCGTGATGTGATTCAGCAGCGATGACGTGCCCCCTCAAATGTCCGGCATGTGTCAGCCTATATCTGTAGCCCATTTGCGAAGATGGTTATGTTTTTGTTTACGTTGGCCAGGGGTTATGGACGGAAACTAACGCGTATACTCCGTGACGACGATGTTGCTACAGCGATGAGATGTTGGCAGCGGCTGGGCGATAGGCGCAGGTCAACGGAGGTTGGACATGACTTAAGCAAAAGGAACAACACAAGCAGAACATGGTGTGAATGGTTAGAAATGCAACGCAAGTGCTTAAAGCTGTTCTTAAATTTTGTGTTGCTGTCAGATTCAGAGTAAAGAACTAATGAAAAGATTTTCTGTCAATGTAAGTGAACAAAATTCACAAACTAGGAACTTGCTTCGGTGATATCGTGCAGCATAAAAAAATAGTAAAAGTAAATATAAACTATGATCAAATATAATAAACAGTAAAGCCTGCTAATTGGGCTCTCAACCAATCCCTCTTTAGCCTCTCATATAAAACTGAATACAAAGTAAGCATATTGACTAAAACTTTGACAAAAACTATACATTTCCATTGATTAAAATTACTGTTAGTTTTGTCAAATAATACAAACTAAACATACGTGATTGAAACAAGTGGAAGTCAAATCCACTTTTTAATCCCAGAGCTCCAAACCAGACCACAGACAAACTCAACGTTCCAAAAAACACTAAGACTTACACTAAAAAATCATAGTACCCATTTTTTAATGTATTTGAGCAAAATGTGACTTACATCAGTACAGATATATTGTATAAGCAGCTCTTGAGTTCAAAATAAGTCCGGCAAAACTCTGCTGTTCTCTGAAAGCTGTAAAACCCAAACTGTTTAAAATGAAGTAGTTCTGTTTTTTGTATTTTTAAGACAGAAAAATCAGGTATAGCATGCATTATAGCATTATAATTAAATAAATAAATAAATCAGATTGACGTAAACTAGTATGGATTTAGCTGACTGAATTAGCATAGGATTTTCGTCAACTAGAAATATATCAAAACTAGTTTAAAATAGACTTAAGTTACACAAAATAATTCTAATATCCAATGTCCAATATCAGCCACAGCGGGAGAATCTCCAGCCTCCTCGGACTCTCCATCTCCTTCTCTTCTAATATGTCAAATATATTAAAATTCCTCTTTATCACATCATTCTACAGTCTTTTTATACCTTTGAAGGTAGTTTTCTCAATAGGCAATTTTGGTCTCTGCATTTGACCCATCTTTGAATCTTGAGCTTCAAAGTCAGGATAACCTAGCTAGTGCTGATTTTACTTTATTTTAGTTTCATTTGATTGAAATATTTCGAGCATAATTCTAGTGTTAGTTGACAATGAAAAACAATACCGCTAATTCAATCGCCGGTTCGCGTCCAAGTCCGGTTGTAGCTGGATGCTTCGTTTGCCTATAAAAGTGGGAGGCGTTTGACAAATCAACAGCTGATGTACGGTTTATGGTTAAGACCTCAGCCAGCCGTGTATTCTGCCAGTATTCCAACAGCTGCCCTTCTCATTTTGGGCAAATTCTCCAAATAAAACATTTTTGCGAGAGTGTACACCACAGGCTAAATGGAAACTTGTGTTGTTCACTTCGGCGTGAATAGACATTTGGAGCATTCAAGGTGGCACATTCTCCGTAAAAAAAAAAGGACCTGTCTTTGTCACCGGTTGAAAAACATTACGCCACACAAGTAGATCCGGCGAGGAAAAATGAAAGGGTTGTGTTTTCCAAAGAAGAATTCGTATGAAATGTAACACTGGGCTAAAAGGATGGAACAAAAGATGCTTTGCTGAGACGGATTGCTCACAGGAAACCCTCACCAACAAGGTTTCCGACGGGGAAGGTGCAGGCTAACACTTCATTAGCGGGCCTTCTGTACGGCTTTCCGCTGTGAGAGCAGTGCCAAAGTTACACTGCAACATAACGGCTGCAGATATAACAAGCAGTAAGATGCATTAAAGAATATCATATGTAAACCTACCATATTTAGATGCAGTGTATGGACCATGGATGATGTGTGATCTTTATTTCATATACTTTTATACGTTTTTTGTTTGCAAATGAAAGCCCTACACTCAGTTAATCTGAGGTGAGAGAAATTTGTTTGCAAAAGATGGATTACTGTCTTAACTCCAAAACATGGGCTCTTTTTAAATGCAAAAAAACTGAAAAAAACCTAATCATATTGCGCGATCGTGTTTGGTCGGACTTGAGACGCAACGCAGGGAGTTGTGACCAGACTGATATGTCCCTGTATAAAAATATACTGAGAGATGTCATTCTGGATTTGTCAGGCAAATTTTAGGTCAGGGTCCCCCGCCCCATAAGGTACTTTAACAAAATAAAAATGGCAGAGACATACTGCTTGAATGAGTTTGCCTTTTAGTAACTATGAGTTTTAGTAACTATGGGCATGCACCTTGAACAGTTAGTAACCATAGTGACCTTTGAATATAAAGAATGAAATTTATTAAGTTTCCTCTTAATACTTTTTGCAGCTTTCTACCATGTTATTATGTTGTTCCCTCATCAAAAACATCCCTGAAGACGTTTTATATGCCATCCATGCATGTTTGAGTAAATCCAGCCATCTCTCGCAAGAGCACGATACAAAACAATACACTACAACTTCACAAACCTGATGCAATGTGCAGTGATTTCGTTAGCTGGTTGCACGCTGATAGTGTTGTGGTGGTGCTCTGAAGGGGGGACTGAGAGCCAAGGGAGGGGTGTCTCAGAGCGTCAAAAATAAAACTGAAACTAATTAAACATGTTAATGCGTTGTTTTCTATGAATTTTGCATTCTCAAAATAATGACAGGTGACCACATAGAAGTGTAATAACCCCTCTTTACCCCAAACATTCGCAGATTGTATGCAACATAAACCTTTTTTTATTACAGTTATCAAGCAATATAAAGGTGTAGAAAATGAAACTGGAAAGGGAAGGGAAAACTAAATACTTGCTGTATATTTTCTTCCAGGAGCAATGGACGACCAGGAATCGTTCTCCAGGTCTTGAGCCAGGTTTAAGGTCACAAGAACAAGGGATCCTTCTTGCTGTGAGGTAAGACTGCCTACACAACCAGTGCATGTAGTGAAATAGTATCATACATACTCAAAATACATATTCCTCCAAAGTCTGTTCTGTGTTTATCCAGAAACAACTTCGACTTTCAAATTCTGTGAACTTGCCAGGCCACCATTGATCTGGCCCAGCCGAGATTTCCATTAACCTGATTGCCCCGGTTTCAGATCCATAGTGTAAAAGGTATAATGGTCTGTGATGATGCGGTTTAAATCTTAATAGAGATTGTGGTTCGAAAAAGGCTAATTTGGGCGAGATGGTTTCCGTTGCAATCAGAAGTATTGAGTGTGAAGTGAGGCAGAACTGTGACTGATGCAGGTACCATGGAGAGGGCAAAGTTACAAAGCACAATTTCGTAGACTTCAAAATCAAACTTGCAAAACGGAAATGTGGTGAATATGCGAGTCAAGATCAGATTAGGGAATGCAATTGCAGTAACGCTCGAAAAGTTGATTTGCTGGGTCTTGCTTGGTCCCACTGCATGATGTCATCAGGTGGAAATCCAACAAGTGTGTTTTTAAAGTTCACATTCACAAGACTTTTTTTGAGCTATGGCTTGAAACAATCAATCCAAATAAGCATGACTATTCGGCTATGCAAATAACTGTAATTATTTTCATTATGGTAATCGTTAACTGAACTTTACAGACTCGTTAACACCTTCTAAAAGATGTTTTATAACAGAGACAGCGACATTCTTAACTCAAAATGTCAAAAAACCTTCCTTCAATGACCATTTTTAAAAAGTAATTAAAAAAAACCTCAATGTATAATTGAAACAATTATTGGCTGCAACTAAAATAATTTTGATTTTACGATTTTGATCATTCCTGCACTTAGCTATTAGCCTACTTCAATGCTAGCAACTGTTATGTGCCTCAGCAAGTTTGTATGTGCAAAATTATGCATACTGTCCATATTTTCCAAGGCAGTCTCAAAGCAGTTTTAAATGTCAGAATAATTACAATATAGGATCCAGTTACTTGAATCAGTGCAGCAATATTTCAAGTACTATTTAACTTTACGCCTCTTGCTTCCCTTTCAAAACCACATTGAAATAATCTTTTTTTTTTTCTCCACTCCCTCTCAAAAGCTGCCAACAGGAACTCCACGTGACAACTTACCCTTTTGTATCAGGTCACTTGGCAACACATCTGAACATTTTCTCGAGATAGTTATCCAAAAATAGTCCGTGCCATATAAGGCTCAACTTCCCTCCTTCCTTCCAAACAAAGGCTTTATTGTATTAGATGCTCTTTGGAGAAACGCGTAGACATCGAGGAGAGTTGGGAGGTGTAAATACGGTGAGGAAAATTGAGTTACGATGCACTCCGAGCTAGTTTGCTGACGCGGTGGAATGAAGCAACGAGAACGAGATCTGAGGGAAGAGATTGGTCAAGGGACAGCCGTAATGAGGTAGCGATCCACATGCGATTGACTAAAAGGTTCGCTAATTTGATTTTAGCTGGCTTTGATGAGCGCTAAGGTGGAGGAGGAGAAAGGGAGGAGATTCGAGGGTCATGGGCTTGTTCGAAATGCAAGTTGCAGATGAAGTTTGAGTGTCTAGGTTTATTTTCATTGGACTCCTGGTTAAAGCCACAGCATGTAAATTTTTAGCCGAAAAATTGACCGAAATTATTTGTGCTCGGACAAAATACCCCAAAAAATGCATCCTTACTTTAAGCGGGCTTGCATCTCCACAAACCTGACTTTTAGTTGGCCTGAAAATGGAAATGTTGTTCCTTTGGCTATAATATTGCACAGTATGGCATAAAAAGTATCTATCTCCACGCAGAATGTTCCAAAGTATGTTTTTAACTTTCTATTTCCTTATAATAATGCAGGCAATGTGCCATCTCCAGAAAGTTACATACCTTTTAATTAAGGACACATAAATAGAGGGTTGGACAGGAAGTCTATGGTGTATTTTTTTCACCAGAGTTTGACAGGACAAACATGCTGGCAAACATAATTAAAATCAGTTTCAGGGACTGTGCTAAAGTTGCAAGGGTAATGCAATATCTGAAATTCTGAAGATAATTATGCAAAAAAGTTCTCAAGGTTTTCTCTCAAGTTCTCAAGGTTTTCTCTTGGTTTTATTAGTTTCAATGTAAAGTGGACAGAACAAAATAGCAAAAACATCTGTTATCTACCATTAAAAAAATATATTTTAAACAGTAAATACTCAGAAGTTAAAGCGCCTGCCCTGTACCCATTTTTTCCATGTATTTGAGAAAATTTTGTCTTGCCCCTGTACAGGTACATAGTGTAAGCAGCTCTCGAGGTCAAAATATGTCCGCTGTGTCCTGTCTGTATTTCATTATAAAGCTTTTCATTGTTTGATATTCAGGAAGTGCGAGTTAGCATGCTTGTTGACATTAGCTTTACCATCATAGCAAAACTTGGCTCTGGCCACTGACAGTTGTGAAACTGCTCATAAACTCATCATGGTGAATAATTAAGATGTTCTGAATGCATAAGGTAAGTGAGGAATAACTTTTGTTTTTTATATTTTTAAGACAGTAAAAATCAGCTACAGCGCCTTCAACTAAGACATTTCATGATTTGGTTTACTTTTGATCAATTCTTTCGATCTTTTCTATATATATACTGTTTCTTTCTGTATTATAGTCAATACATATATTCGCGTACAGTTACAAGTGTGAAGTGATCAGAATGTGTCGCATCTATGGGGAAATATGTGAAAATACTGTATTACTTTCTCTCATTCCTGGAAGAAAAAACAAAATTAATAGATCCATTGTCAGTTAACACCCTGTTCGCAAAGTGACAAATTATAGAATTTAAATGTGTAAAAGAGTGAAATATGAAATGAAATAATCAAAATGATGCTTTAGTATAATAAAACGTAAAAATAAATAAATAATTTAAATAAAAGTAAAAAACAAAACAAAACAAAACAAAAAAAAACAGCCCTCAATATGGATGTGGATAGTGGATGCCCATACATAGGTTTATAACGTTGATCGTGATTATCAATTCCATTTACGTAATTACATATATTTAAAATGAGTATGTATATATAGTAAGGTGAGTGCTGCATCCCCCACCCCTACCCCCCCCCAGCCCCTTGTGGCCGTTGTGCTTGTTGTCTTATTGTAAATATTGATATTGTACGTACTGATCAAATATTGTGTATCCTGTTGTTTTTGTGCTGTGAATTAAAATATATATAACAAAAAAAATAAAATAACAGCACAGAAATTCTACACTGGCAAAATTCAAATGAAACAAACATAAGTTGAAACCAGATACGAGGCCATGTCAACAATAAATAAAGACAGTACGACAAACGCTATTTACCCAAATCACTCAAACTATAATTACTTCATTATACAACGATTTGAATTATGCCAAACAGCTAAAATGAGACAAACAAAAATAAACAGATGTCTGGTGTGCATTAACCCCACAGCAAAAAGAAAGAAAATAGTATTCTGTATTGTGAGGAAGAGCTTGTTGCCGACCAAATGTTTGTAGATTATTATGGGACGCGTTTCATGCTGCCATGGTGCCCTTGGGCAGAACACGTCTCACTCCTTGTCTCAAATGCGTTTTGTGTCAGTGCAATTTTTACACTACTGGCCATGATGGATTTAAGGAGTTTTTTGACTGAGGAGCTTTTGGTGAAGTTATGGGCCTTCTTGAAAATGAGATGGCACGTGTCAAGGGGCTAATCAAAATAAAGAACAAACAGAATCGTGAATGGATGTGTGAGGAGGAAACGAAGCAATTTAGGGATTTCTTTGGAGGGGTGTTATAGGTAAAGTTGAAAATTTGGAAAAAAAACACTCAATCCAGGCACTCAAAAAAGTAAAAAGGCCTTTATTTACATGGCCAAAGCCAACATGTTTCAACTTAGAGCGGTCGTCATCGTGGCTTACATAAAATCACGTAAAAGTTGAAAAGTTGCTCAAATAAAAAAAAAAAAAAGCAAGTAATGGATTTACTGTATTAGTTGATCATAAGCAACACATGATTCTTGATGCTTTTGCAACTGTATCTTATGACAATTGATCTGCTCGTACGGTTTATGGTTTCAAGAGTCTTCAGATATTACCTGGCAACAAGACGCAGAAATCCAAGCAAATATTCAGAGACGAGGACTTCATTTGGAGAACTTCTGATGTCCACAAACAACAGGTATGTAGCGACCGTCACCTTTTGAAGATCGTATTTAAGTATTATTTTGACGTAAACGCAGCATTTCCGCCAGATGTCGTGCACGATTTGTTTGAAGATGTGATCCCATTGGTTATGAAACTGGATAGTGATATATACGCATTGGCCAGAATGACAAAAATAATAAGATTGTCAGTTTGGGCTGCATCTCAGAAATGGTGCCTATTAAGAGTACTGCGGTTTTTATTTGCACACTGTTTTCCTTTAAACAGTAGAAATTTTCTTTCTTTATACACTTGGGCTCTCTTTTTCATGGGTGCCCTGTTAAAAATACAATACAAACAAAAAAAAAAAACATTAAAAACAGGTGCAGGTGTGTGTATAAAAGTTCCTTACCAGATTATCATGTGTTATGCAATGAAATCACAGACGATGTCATGGCAACTAAAGCAAACAAAGCGAAACTGTTGGTCATTACATTAGTGTAGGAGTTTTGACTAGAAATGTTATTGAAATGTCATTAAACCAAAATGTCATAATTTAGAGAGGGGCGAAATCAACTTTTTGTAGCTTTCTGCCATGTTATAACGTTGTGTCCTCATCCAAAACATGTCTGAAGAGGTTTTATATGTCATCCATGCATGTTTGAGTAATTTTGTGATCTCTCCCAGGCCCTATTCCAACCCTCCTTACGGTTAGCTGTAAGATTTGTTCAATGCTCAGTCATGTAGCATTTTCAAAACAATAATTGGTAACATGATGATCTAAATATGTTATATGTTAGCAATTAATACTCCATAAAAGTAAAATACCCTCTTTTTAATCCATTACGTCAGTTGTATGCAAATGTATTAGAGCTATAACGGGCCGATATTTGCACTTTTTAGCATATTGGCCTTAAATCTCTTGCAGAAGCCGATATTTAGTTTGACAATCTGCCTAGAGAATATGCATAATGCTTTATTTGAACACATGACTGCACAGCTCTCGTATTCACTTTGTGGTAAAACAGGTTTGTGGATGAGCTTGTAGTCATTTCAAATCATATAATTTTGTGAAAATAATCAAAATCTGCCAAAAAAAAATAGCGGCAGAGCTTAACGGTCAACGATTTCTTTGGATTCTAAACAATCACCATCGACTATGAAAAACCCACATTGGTAGATCTCGAAAATGTTTGGTCCTTGTTTGTTATGTTGCATGAGATTTGCAGGAAACACCAATATTATTATAGATTGCTTGCCAGGCAAATCCAGAATATCTCTCTATATTTTTTATACAGATGGATATCAGTCTGGTCCCCACGTCCTCCGCTGTGTCTCAAGCCAGGTCAAACGTGATCGTGAAATCAGTTCAGTTTTTTTTTCAGTGACACATGAAACCAAGGAGCTCATTGGTCTGATTTACAAATAAAACCAAATTTATCTCACTTCAGATGAACAGAGTTTAGTGCTTGGCTCATTGATTCTGCAGAAATCTGCAGTGTTTTTCAGCCCCCTGTGATATTATTTTTTTCCTTTATTATTTCCTATTAGGATGGACCATGTCTGTCCCCGATTGGCTAATCCACCCGTCAATCACACCCATTTGCAAACAGGGAGATTCACCAGTGACCAGACTCATATCTTCGTAAAATACTGAAGAAGTGTGTGTTCTGGATCCCAGGCAAATAGATTGCTACTATTCTAAGCCAAAGACAATGTTGTGGGTTTTCATCAGGAAATACGCTTGTAGATTTCTTCCAGGGAATAGTATTAACACCACTGATTTCACTTCCAACTGGACTTCAAAAAGCACTGAGAGTTGATTGTCTTGTCTGTTCTGTCAAAGGGACTGTACAAAGCCCTGTGAAAGTAAGTGACTGTGTTAAGTACACAGTGGCATTACTATTTGATGCATTATGCCAGGATTCTATGTTTCTTAAATATCAAACAGAATTTGAACATCGACACAGAGAGTTCTATGTAGAAAAATGTGTGGAAAACCATTTTTAAACCTACTCAGTCAGGATGAATTGAGTGAATTTGAATAAAACCCAAAAATTAGGTAGATTATCAGATACTCCACTGACATGTTTCTCCCCTTACAACATTGTATTTGAAATGTTGCATTAATGAACTGTATGCAAGTTTTAACAAGTCATTTTATTCTATTCTAGAGTTGGATGATGTGGCAACTCGATGTTCTTACTGATTTTACCTTCGTGGTTTTCATATCACTTACACCAACATGTTAAAGGCCCAGTATATGATTTTCTCCCATGTTTTTGAGCAAAGTTTGTCTTGCCCCAGAGTTCGAGTTAAAGTTCATCAAGTAACACAGCTTCTGGATCTTCAGAAGACTCAAAGTATAAGAAAAAGTATTAAAAAAAAAAGGAAGAATGCAAAATAATTATTTAGCAAATGAAGTATATACTTATGACTCTGATTTAAGGATTCACTAGATTGATGGATTTTCAGTAAATGATCCAGACGACATTTGCAGATATCTCGCTACTTTAACGACCTAGAAAAAAAAGTGGAACACGCATCTGTGAAGCACTTGTGTAGTACCTGCTTTAACAGGGGGTTCAGTCCTTAAATATGTCCATCAACAAAAGTCTTTCTGGGTGGTGATCACATAAGAAGTGTCAGGGATATTGACACGTGGTTTAAAAAAAAAGGCAACATATTACAGTATGTGAATGTGTTTTGTTTTTTGGGGTTTTTTTTGGTAATCAGGTAGTGCTTGGTTTGCATGCTAGTTGTTGCTAGCTTTACCGTCATGGGAAAACTCCGCACTTGTCTCTGAGAGTTGTGAAAAGCTCTTTCAAACCCGTTGCGGCGAGTAATTAGAATGGTAAAGACAGTAAATATCAGGCACAGCGCCTTTAACCCAGCGATCCTCAAAACCCCAAATTTCTGTTCAACCACATGAAAGAAAGTCTGTCTCCCTGAACCTGCCAAACAAGCATCAATAATAGATAGACAGTGTATCCTCCTGGCCTGGGCTCGGCAGGAGGTCCAGACATTTTCAAACCTACCATCTGTGGTCCCAAAACAACTCCTTGATGCTCTGATTCTCTCTGGACCCCAATACATCAGGGAGTTTAGAGCTATTTAATGTTTAATGCCCTTCTAAAACCCCAAAAGAATGCTAATTTCTCTGGCCTGCTACCAATTTACTCGCTTTTCACTCTTAGACCCCGAAATTACAAATGTGTTGGTCCCCGTGGTCTAATTTATCCCCCGGACGGAGTTACAGCTGGGTACCATTATGCGCAGGAAGCTCACCAGGGGGGACACATTTTTGGAGCGCGCAGGAAGTTAAATGGCGGGCTTGTCCTTAAAATGAGGCCACGGGGGGTGGGTGTCCTGGTCGTAGGAGTCTGCGACAGGTCGGCGGTGTGTAGACGATAGCCAAATCAGGAGGATGGGAAATAAAAAGAAAACGGTGAGCTCGAAAAACAATTCTTGAAATAACTATACATTGTCAAATTTAAAAAAGATAGATTATCCCTTTCATCTGGTACTTAGTAATGCTAACGTGGATTTGATATTTTGTTCATTTTAAACCTCAATATTGATCTAAATCGGTTTAAAGGTGTGCTGTGTAACTTTTCTGTTGTACGTCTCCAAGCAGATGGTGCCATCAGGCCATGTTACAGGTCAGATCTGTGGAGAGGGGCACCCGCTCACAGTAGGAATGTATGGTTTTCTAGGTATTTGTAATTGTAATTGGATAAATCCAAGTTAGAACATCCCTGGCAAAGCAATAAAATCCCCATCTTTAATAATAAATATGAAACCAATGACTTACTGGTCAAAAATGAGAGACTCCGCCCCCTCATAGCATTTCACAGTAGCAAGCAGCAAATCTTCATTTACATGTTTTTTTTTTTATATGAAAAATGGCTATGTGACATTTTGAACCCTATTTGTATGGAGGCTTTTTTGTGGCAAGTACAAAAGTGTGGGCACCAAAAATGTGGGATATGAGCCCAAATGAAAGATTACACAAATGTATGAATCATTCAAAATACAACTCTGAGTAAGGTGGTAATCTAAAAAAAATATGTCCTAAGTATTATAGAGCCAAAAAGTCAAAAACAGTCAAAAACAGTGATGTGGTTGTCTTATTCCCAGAGGGCTATAGTACAATATTGTTGTTCTTTGATCAAAACTAACTGGCAGAAATTAATGCTTTGGACATACTCAAAATTCTGCAATGCCACTATACATCCTTAATCTTAATGAGTTGTATTTTTTGTAGGAAAAATATTATCATTAAAGTGGGACTAAAAACCTAAACTCCGCCCACAACCACATTTCAAATAGAGACGCTAACTTGGGAAGTACCTGGAGGGCTAAAGACAAGGGCTTGTTCCGAATAACTTAGATCATAGCTCCTAGGTCCTAGGTCCTTGCCTCTAACTCCTTTATTTTTGGAGCTACATCACGGGGTCAACCATAAGAGTCCTAGGCAGATAGCAGAAGGAGCTTCAGCTGCGTTTGGAGAACCCGACCGTCTTGACCTGAACCTAGTCCTGAACGCACTGACTGAGATGAGTGCAGAGATCGGCTGTTTTCGGAAACCTTCAGGGACTCATAGGTCCATAGGTCCTTACTGCTGGTTAGGAAGCTCCTGAGGCGCCTATGCTAAAGGAGCTATGAAAGGAAGCATACAGGCTCCTTTTCCTAACTCCTTCCTAACTCACTATTCGACTAGTGAGTTAGGACTGTCCTTATCATGGCAGACGGTGATGCGCATCCGGTTTTGGCTTAAGCAGCTAGGAACTTTGTGGCCAATTTGATGAATTCAGAGGAAGCCAAGAGTGGGGTCTGGAGAAATAAAGAACAGTGTGATTGGTCTAACACGTATTCACACTTCAGACTCCACCCCTGCAGCCAGGTGTTTGTAATCAGAAACACCAAATTGATTTAGGTGTCTTTGACCAGAAAGCTGCAAGTTTATGTAGTTTTCACTCAAGTTGCCAAAAAATTACAAGGAGTAGATGATGCTGTTAAAACACCATATACACCACTAACAACTCCTTTGAAGATAGTGAGGTACAGATCTTAGCCGAGGAAAATAAATGGTTTGAAAGGGGAGTTAAAGAGGTACTTTTTGTTAGAAAAGAATCGGACAGGACGTCATCTATCACCTATTTATAACGCCATCCTCAGACAAAGAAAACAATAGGGCCAGTATGCTGATGGGTGTGAGAGCAGCTATTAGGGGCCTGAATGATTATTCTAAATATGACTCAGGCACAGTTCACAGTTAGTGTAGCTCATTAGACAAAGCCTACAAACAGAAACTGTAAACAATAGCTGTGTTAGTTTCAGTATAGAACTGAAGAAACGGCTTGGATGAGCAGCGAAACGTGTTAACTCCTACAACTTTTTGTCCAGTTGACAGATTTGAATTTTTCTTTTACTACCATATTCACAGTTTATGAGCAAAAAAAAGCAGATTTCGTGTTTAGTTCCACTTTAATTATAATACAATCCAATATTCTAGATAGCGGCAATTTTCATTCCTAATATGTTGGTACTGCCCCTTTATCTTGCTGCATATCATGTCAAAATATCATTCTTTCTGTGGCCTATGTAACAGTAGAACAAAAAAAAAAGAAAACTGACCAGCCATTCCCCTTGTTTAACCCTGGCTCTTGCATCCTGCTGCGTACATCGCCAACACAACCCCAAGATCTAATTTTCGCTAAAGGAAGACCAAAATTTTTCTGCACTGGAAGTCGGGGTCATTTATGATTTTCAGCCGCTTTGAAAAGCAAACAGCATCCGCCTTTGTTTTCTCAGCCCAGCGGGAACGCCAATCGCAAACGGTTCTGGGGCTTCAACAGTTCAACTATTTTGTTTTAGAATTTATCCGTTGAATGAAAAATAGAACACAATAAACGCTCCATTTGATTCGCACCGTGTCCCCCTATTTAGGATTGTTTTATGTAGAAATGCAGCTACTGGGGGAATATTGATTTGAGACAAGTTTTGCCTGTCCGGGTTTATCTAAGAGTATTATTTTTGATTATCTTTGGAATTTCAAATGTGGAGGAAAATATTTGAGCTCTTATTCTGGTGCGAGTTTTGTGATGTGATATCTACAAATTTCACTGCAATCCATCAAAATGTCTATCTGTTACTTTTGGATCAGCCGAAGTAGCTACAGGCATATCTTGTGTATCTTTGTTCCAATATCAACTGGATTGAACAAAGATATGCAAAAACACTGGAAGACGAGATAATGGGTTTCATTGTTACAGCACATTGTATCCATGACATAATTTAGGTTACCACGGTTACCAAAACAATGCTGAGGTGAGCCAAATGTTAAAATGATATGTTGGTTACACAAAAGATGGTCAGTCGCCATTGTCAAATCCTTATGGCTTACTTTGGCCCGTATTTTCTGATCTACGTTATAATGTTGTTTCTTTGTCACAAACAGACCTGGAGTTGGGTTCACAAACCCTGCATATTTAGGCTGAGTTCTTCTCTCAAACAGAAAACAATCTGTCCACCTTGTGATGTCAAGTGGTAATACAGTAAGGCTCCACTGAGTTTTGAAACTTCATACACCTTCACTAGACTCATTTGGATAATTTTAGCCCTGAAATTGCTAGCTGTCAACTTGACTAAGAATAAAGGGTTACTCAAACAGGTGTGGATGAAACAAAACACAACTTCAGGTATGTTTTCAATGAGGTAACAACATTATAACAAGGCTTAAAGCGCACAAGAGTCAATTTTGTGTAATATAGGACTTTAAATATTTTACATCTACAATTATTTATGGATCTTTCATTCTGTTTTCAAGCAATTGCCAATTATACAGTCAGAAAGCCGCAAGCATCCGTGTTTTGGGCTGCTACATCCCACTCTTAACAATTGACAGTAATAAATTCTGTCTCAAAAGTCATAAAAACTTCTGTTAGCGCTAGCGTGATTAGGTGAAGGCACATATTTTGTGTGTGGAGGATGTGACACTTTCTTGTCTCAATTGAGATGTTATTGCTTTATATAGACTCTAGATCAGTGTTTCTCAAACGGCGGAACGCGGGCTGGCTCTGGTGGTACGCAGGGCCGTCTGCAGTTTGAGTATTTGTTTTATTTACAGAGAAACCTATTCATGTTTTGTCCTCTCACCACGTTTAGCCCTAATTTTGGCCTGATAAAGTCTGGGTTTAGAACAAGAGTTACTCACAAAGCCAAATATTTAGTTAGGTGGCGTGGTGGTGGTGGTGTGAAAAGTCTGAGAACCACTGCTCTAGAATGTTCCACTGTATGGGAACTAGCAAGTGAGGTCACCACGCAAAGTTACAGGTCAGATCTGTGGAGAGGCGACCCAACTCTCAATAAGAATGCATGTTTTTTAAGGTAAGGCAAAGCAATAGCATCTCCCCAAGGACCCTCCACCAGAAATGTTTCATTGTGCATCTTTAATTAACTGCTAACATGATGCTAGCATTTTCATTTTGTGTGGTGATATAAAATACTTGCATTTTCGGCTCTGCTGGAACAAATCACGAACATTTGATTGAAAGGTTTACCATTATTGCAGTATATTTTTACCGATACTGCGTAAGCTAATGTTACAACATAGTTTTCCACACATCTTCAATGCACTCGTTTGACATCATTCCTACCTAGGCATGGGACGATATTGAAATTTGGTGTCAGGATTATCGTGGCCAAAATAATTGCGATTAACGATTATATCGTGAGAATTATTGTTACTGACAGTTTAAAAATGTTCTGGATATGAATAATTGCAATTTTAATACTATGAATAGGTTCCATATTTAAACAACTGTTGAAGTATTGTACTTTGTTATAAGCGAAAACAACAGTGATCTAGAGGAGATCATAGAGAAGGAGAAGTAGTTTTTTTCTGCACATTCTGATGTCACAATGGCGACTATCTTTGTTGGCGGTTATCACGGTTATATAAAAAGTACCGCGAACGATTATTGTCAACTCTTTTTATCACGATAAACAATATTACTGTTTATCGTCCCATCCCTATTCCTACCTCAAATCAGCACATTTTCCACTCCCCAACCGTCACAAAACAGACAAGCTAATGCTCCTCTTCGCTCCCTTCCATTGCTCCGCCTGTATTTGGTGTGTGCGGCTCTATTGTGCCGAGGCAGGCTTCTAAACATCCTCTCATGGGAGACGGGTCAAGGTGGCATTTATCTGGGGGACTCTTTTGTTCCGGCTCTGCTTTCAATAATTCAGGAGGCAGCATCCCTTTCTTTGCCCGCTCCCTTCCACTTGACATGACGCCAACGTTTAGCACCTCTGGGTTAAATATGTGCCCGCCCTCACCTCCCCGGCAGGGCAGAGGGGCAACGCGTCAATGCCACTCTGTTTGCAATTCAGTGAAGGCACAAATAGTATAGGAGTTTGACGTTTTAAAGTAGCACAATGTAACTTTTCTGGAGGGCGAGCGCACTACTTGCTTGTCTCCATGGAGATGTTATCGATTTGCCTATAATATTCCACAATACGGCAAGCAGGTGATGTTACCTGGCCAAATTATAGGTCAGATATGTGGAGAGACCAGCCAGCACACAGTAAGAATGCATTTGTCCACCATTATATACATAACTTGAGCAATCTTCTGACCAAAAAGTTGCTGGTTCAAATATTGACTTTTTGTGCTTGTCACAGTTGGGTGCCTCTTTAAATTCATTAAAATTTGAATTACTTGCATGCTTACGCCAAGTCCTAACAGTATTGGTAAGCTGTTGTTTGGTAAGTCATTTATAAAGCGTGCGTAGGTATAAAAATGGTACTACTTGAGTTTGTGTTCCATAAAAAAAAAAATATATATATAAATACAATTAAATGAAATAATAATACTAATAATAATAATAA